>JAOBRD020272669.1:0-23202 GCA_027575215.2 Hydrozoanthus sils | reverse complement strand
TTAATTCAGGGCAAAATTACTTAGCGCTGATTGGTCGCTGGTACACTTCCGAAAATTTCAAAAAGTCTCAAAAATGCATTAGAAACATTTTCCGAAGATTTTCGAAGATTTCCGAACACCTCTAAAGATTTTCCGAATTTTTAAAAAAATCATAAAAATGCCTTAAGAACGATTTTAAACCTCTTCCGAAGATTTCCGAATGCTTTCAGAGGTTGCAAAGATTTTGTTTCATTTGCGAGAAATGAGTTAAGTTATGCAACGCTTTCTCGTGGGATCCCGCAGAGAGTGAAGAATTTTGCCCTCGATATCATAAACATGTAATCGCCTGGTTCCTCGTAAAATTTAGGATTAATATCAGTTGTGTTTTCAACTTTTTCCAAATTGCCCTCGTCGCCAGGCGACTCGGGCAATTTTGGAAGAAGTCGAAAACACTCGTGAAATTAATCCTTAATTTTACTCGGCCCCATGTGATTACCTATACTAAAAGTGATCAATGCGGCGCGGCTAATAAACGTGGCCGTCTGTCGTTGTGATCCCGCGCGAAAATAGGGACCTTATACAACGAGGACGACAATGATCCAGCGGGACCTTAACAACGAGGACGACAATGATCCCGCGGGACCTTATACAACAAGGACGACAATGATCCCGCGGGACCTTATACAACGAGGACGACAATGATCCCGCGGGACCTTATACAACGAGGACGACAATGACCGACGATGACGGCTTACAAAATACACCCTTCTAGTTTGTCCTTTTCGACCATGTATGACTCGTTTGCCTTCTCTTTTGTTCTAGTGACGCTTTGTGAATAAAAAAAGATTAAAGCTCCCTGCATAAAAATATAAAAAGATTGATAAAGTTTTCTGTTGGTCAGTCCCGTAGTTGTAAGAATTTAAAAACTAAGCTTTTCACGTTGTAATTTTCAAGACGACAGCGTGCAGGTGGCCAGCACGATGCATTCCAACGTGCAGCTATTGTATTCACTATTGTACTTTGCCGTCGTCGTCGGTGTTGCCGTCGTCGTTGGTGTTGCCGTCGTCGTCGGTGTCGCCGTCGTCGTCGGTGTCGCCGTCGTCGTCGGTGTTGCCGTCGTCGTCGGTGTTGCCGTCGTCGTCGGTGTTGCCGTCGTCGTCGGTGTTGCCGTCGTCGTCGGTATTGCCGTCGTCGTCGGTGCTGCCGTCGTCGTCGCGTAAGGGCCCTAACGTCGACGACAACAGTTTAGAAAAAACACACTTGTTGCTTGCCGCTTTCAATCATGTATTGCTAGTTTACTTTCTCTTTTGTCCGAGTTACGATTTGTGAATAGAAAACAATGAAAGTGTTAGTGTCTTAAAGGTAGACGAAGATTGACAAAATTATATATGTAGTTCGTTCTCGTAGTCGTAAAGACTTTAGAATTGAGCTTTTCACGTTGTAATTTTCAAGACGACGACGTGTAGGTAGCTCACACGGTGCATTCCAGCGTGCAGTTATTGTGTTTATTATTGTTTTTGCCGTTGTCGTTGGCGTTGCTATTGTCGTTTCGTAAGGTCCCTGTTGTCTCAAGAGGATCGTAACATTTGACTGCTTGCTGCTAGTCTTCTTCAGGCGATGCATAACTGTGATGTTGAATTTTTTTATCTTAAAAAAAGCAATCACCTTTCTGTTATTAGCTTACAAATAAAATAGTCTCACTGACCAACTAAACCCTCTTTCAAATCAGGTTCATCCTTTCATGCGACGCCGTCACACTCGCCCACCACACCAAACGATCCAAACTCGCCCGGCTCACCCAATCTTCGAAACCCGCGCTACAAGTCGTACCACGAGTCCAGCAGTGTCAACCCATTGGTAGACAATTACTATCGCCACTCCATGAGCGGTGTAAGCACATCACTTCCCAGGAGCTACAAACCTCTAAGCCCTAGCTCAAGCCCAACAAAGACTGAGTCGGGGATTACGTTACCGGTTTGTTTCGTTATTATACCACACTACTGGTTTGCTACTTTATACTACTAATTTATTATTTCATACTACTGATTTGTTATTTCATGCTATTGGTTTATTATTTCGTGCTATTGGTTTATTATTTCATACTACTGATTTATTATTTCATACTACTGGTCTATTATTTCATATTACTAGTTTATGATTTCATATTACTGATTTATGATTTCATATTACTGGTTTATTATTTCATACTACTGGTTTATTATTTTGTACTACTGGTTTTGTATCTCATACTACTGGTTTTATATTTCATACTTCTGGTTCATAATCTCTACTACTGGTTTTGTTGTTGTTTTCACTACAAGTACTAGTGTTTGCCCAAGTCCGCTGAATTGAGTTTCGGAGTTTTGAACCTTGAAACCACTCCCTGTGTAACGACGATAAATAAAGTTAGTTAAAAAAAAAAAAAAACTTTATAAGCTGCTATGCGAGATTGCTTTGTTTATTTGAGAACTTTTAATCGTTCTGGTTGATATATGATAAATTTGCAAACAATAAATGTGGCAGTGGATTCAGACCATTATGTGAGCGATATTCACTGGGGACATTTTATGATTTAGGTCTTTGTAAAGTCCTGGACGGGTTGTGATTTATGATTGATTCATGCATTTGTAGTGCTTTTTAAACTTGAGCGTAGTAGTGTTTGTGTGTGTAGAAAAGAAGTAGAGTTCCTTACTACAGGGGAACGAAAACAGCAAAGAATAGTGGTGTTCGATTTTCATTTAAAAAGTCTGCATGGGGTTTATCATTTCCGCTCCTCCAGACCCGGGGGCTGAAAAGGGAATTGAAACCTAAAATCAACCTTGATAAAATCCTTAAAGGCGTGGAGATCGTATTTAAAAGTTTATTTTTCTCGTGTCGCGCAGATTTTCCGAGAAATTTTAGTTTGAATGTGCGTGTTCAGGTCGTTAAGTTGTTGACCGTGGGCGGTTGTCAACTCGTCAGCGGTAAACGAATGTATCGTGTGACGTAAGTAATGGGCAAGCGAGCGGCGCTTGAACTGTTTTTGTCGACATAAGCTCGCTTACACAGTCAAGATGTCTCACTTCAATGACGAAATTTCAGTTCTTCCACATATGTGACGTCATAGCCTCACTCTTTCTCCGCTGACCCCCTATTTCTGAGCCGCCGGTACAATGCGGTACGTAACGTGTTTTAACTCGAATTTCTTAGGAAAACAGTGCGACACGAGGAAAAAATGTTTAAATAACGAGTTGATGCCGTTTGAGTTCTTTATGTTCTTTTTGAATCAGACCGCAGAAGAAATTCAACGTCGAGAAGCAGAGGAGCGAGAGGAAAGTGAACGTCGTGAACAAGCGAGAATGAAACAGAAACTACAGCAGCAGCGAATGGAATCAATTCGAGACGAAAAGTGGCTAAAACAGGAAGAGAATAACTTCGAGCTACCACGGTCTCCTTTAGTAAGTAATACATGACGCCCTTGCCTTGTTACGAGTTTTGTCTCGACGTATAACAAATTCGTAACCGCAAACTGGAATTATTTTTAAACCTGTAAACAAACACAAAATCCTTTGCCTTGTTTTTGTGGAGTAGTGTTATAACAAAACTCCTGAGTCTAAAACACGTCTGTAATAAGTTTGTACGAAGATGAAAGAAGTTAAAATAGATACTGAAGTATTTTTTAGATGGTTGCGGAGTCATAGCGCTGATGTTACTCTAAACTTTGTTTAAATCTGCCGAATTTGTAGTAGAAACAATTGGAGTAGATGGATTATATCAACATCGTGTGGTCAGCGCCAGATTCTTAGTTCGGTCGTCACATTGCAAAAGGGTCTCGATTTGTTCTTTAAAGAACAAAAGGGAAAAAAACAATTGTTCGCTGTAGATCGCCGTTATTTTAACTGGTCTGAAGAAAGTGTTACGTCAGAAAGTGTGCAAAGCGTGAATATTTCGTTACTTATAGTCTAATCGTTAAGTTGCTGAACTGGAAAATCCATCCACAGCATTGTGTGCCCTGATTTGGCTTTATAGAGTCTCGGAACACCAACAGTTTTTTTCATATAGGGTTTTAAGTTAAAAAATTATTAACTATTTGTTTTGACACGTGTCAGACTGAAGCCGAGCCTACTTTCTTGAGCCGTGGTTGGTGTTAGGATAAGCTGGGGCAAATCTGTTCATAACCAAAAGCGTTCCATAGGTTAGAGGTCGCTTGACTTCTTAGACCGGACTCTGCCTGATCCAAGTCTTTTCGTTAGCCGGGATAATCTATAATCTCATTCTTGTAGTGTTAAACGGACGGGAGCTCAAGGCTCACCTCTTTCTCTCCCCCCTCTCCTCCCTATACAGGGCACTGATTCTTCACCAGCTAACCCTAGCAGACAGAGGGTAACAGTTTTATTACACAGTTGAGTCTGAAGTTAGAGCATAACATGGTATTTTTGGCCAAAGCTCGAACTTACGCACTTGAGGAGTAAGTTCCTTCCCATTCAACCACTTCGTTGCCATCTTTCAGTTTTTAACGCACAGGAAATGGGGCGGCTTCCCTGTCGTGTGCCTTTAAAAGGTTTACATTTAGAAGAAAGCGGTTTCGGTAATTCAGGAACATGAATGCTTTGTCTTCGATATTGAATGTGGATTACGTATAAAGAGCCCATTGGTGTGGACTGGGCCGCCGGAAATCAGAACCACTTGAGCTGTAACTTCCGCCAATATGCACAATATTGTGTGTATGTGTGTGTGCGTTTTTTGCCTTTTCCGTATTTGTTTTTTTACTTTTTCATCGGGAGTCCCGCTCAGGCGCCAAGAGGAAGACTTTGTTGGCACCCAACTCGCACATCGCATTGTTTGTTAACACGTTTTTTCCCTTTTGGTTTTTAAGGCGTTAGAATCGTGTGGAAAATGTACATTCGGGTTAAAAGGGATCAGTATTTTGTCTCTTAGTTGGTTCATTCAATTCAACAATTAAGAATATTAAGAAATATTTCTTTCATCTTCAGATAACTGGGTTTTGGTTATAAAGGATAGGCAAAGTTCATAAGTATTGCTACGTTAATTGCGTGAAGTTTGCCTCATTTTGGTGGCGTTTAAACCTCACCAATATTAAAAGCCGTGTTACAGTGTTTAGAGGTGGTTAAGTTTTTGCAGGAAAAAAATCGGTTTGCTGTTACAGTGTAAACCTGAAAGGCCAAATTTGTTCGGCTTAAGAAGGGAAGGATACATCTGACTTTGTTAGATGTGTCTTTCTAATGAACAAAGTTCAGTATTTGCTGCTACATCGTTAAACGTTGATATATAAGCATCATATCAGTCGTGTTTAACGTCCAAGACAAATATTATTAAATAACGGAAACCAGATTGATGTTGAATAAACTAATTGTTCCCTTGTTTGATCGACTACTCCAATCTTCTCTTTAACGTTAATATATAATCGTATTATTTTCGTGTTTTGTGTGGTGAGTCAGGAAACCTTCGAGTAGAGGAGGATTGATTGTCTGCCGAGTTGACAGTTCTCGATCCATACAGAGTGTGACTGTTATGAAGCCGTAAGTGAGAGCTTAACAGAGCAGTTCTAAAGAGACTAAACTCGTCGTACAACTTGAGAAGTAGAAATGACATTGACGAGAATACATGGTGTACCGTTGAAATTTTGCGTGTTCACTGTCCTTTCTCACCAAGACCAAGATTTGGAGAATTGTAACAACTAAGAATTTCTTACCATGATTTACCTACCCGACTGCTCGTTGAAAAAGTGTTAGAAAGAAATGTCGCTTTTGAGTTTTGTTGACCGTCTTCATATTGCATTTATCTTTGTGAATAGTGCGACCGTGTGAGGAATCTGAAGAGGGTAGTCAAACGAGTATTTTTTTAGTTCGTTCTTACTTGTGTTGCATAATCGGCAGTCAAGAAAGCGACTTTTTATTCTGAAAGATTTACTGCATCTTACTGCTGTTGAACAAGTTTATATAAAGATTTGGTTTTACACTTGTAATTTTAGTTAAACTGAGTAACTTCCAACTAAATTTAATCAGGTATAAATCTTAAACCAAGGGGAGGGGGGAGTGTTGTGCTTGTATTCTCAATTCTGTATGAACCCATAATATCGCCGTTTAGTTTCGTTTCTTGACAGCCTGCCAATTTGTACTGGACTGTTTATGAACAAATGATAACAAAAACACAGTCAGTTCTAGTAAAGAGCCTGTGGACTAGGAGTAATGGTCGGAGCGAGTGGCCGTTAACTGATTGCGGTTATATAATTCTAAGAGCTCATTTACACTCGAAAGGAATTTTTTGAAAATAACAACTCGTATGAATGATGTAGTGATTTTTAAACTGTTGTTGAAAACCGACGAAATGTTTCTGCATTGTCGATCGTTAACTCTCAGGTCATGTGGCCTACCAAATCTAATCTTGCCACGTATTTGGTCAGGATTTATGCCTTGAAAGTTATTATTACTGAACTTGTGCTCTAGTTTCATTCTTAACAATCTAAACATACAACAAATTCTTTAATTAGCACGACCCATTTAACTGTGCGATCAGTCATAAATTCTCCTTTTAACGATACGATAATTCGCCCGTTTGCACCATTGCCTTAAGTTGGCACTCCCAGCTACTTATTGTTATCTCTTATTATTGACGGTATACATTTAATATGAATTGCAATAGAATGTACATACTCTTAGTCAAAAACACTTATGAAAGAATTACTAATTGGATGGGTGTCTAGTTATTTTGAAAGGGAGTAGACGGTGGGCGGGCAGTTATTAGTGGTGCGTGGAAGGAAAAGAGATATCAATCACAATGAATGAGAAAAAAAAACTCGTTAAAACATTTTTTCGCCAAATTGAATATTGGAGCGTCATACAAAACAGGCTAATCTTTGAAAGTGCAATGTTTCACGAAGAAATCTCACAAAGTAACGCGAGTTACTTGGTCACTAAGTATCACGTGTTCAGTTCACCAAGCGAAGTATGTCGCGGATTTTCGGTTTATTATCTTCATGTGTTTGCACGTTTTGGCCAGATTATTCGGAACTCAGTAGTTCCTTTACTGTTGGGTGGTAAGCACCTCGACAGACTCATAAAATATTTACTAAAATGAGAAGATGGTGCATTTTTAGTAACAGTTAAAAGCTTTTTTCCTTCTGCCGGAATTGGTTACCTTCTTCAGTAAACTGTGACGTATGTCAAAACGTCAAAGACACTATATAAGAATGCATTTAAAATATTGTGTTTTCGTCTTCCTCGTATTGTTTGACCATCCTTCTTAAAAATGATAAGACGTCTGTTTATTAGAGTGGTCTAGGTTTTGAGTTTGTACAAAACCAAATCTTGTTACTTGTCTGGACTTTGTGCTGTGTGGGGGGGTAGGAGAATAGAAGATTCAGCTTCACTTTGTCAGGTTAGAGATGTTTTGCTGGTCCAATATGATGATATGAAGCTTATTGTTAAGAAATCGTTGAAGTGTATCCAGCCAGGAAATGAACTAATGTTATAAAACTAGCAAACACTTTCGTCTTCAGTTTAGTTGACGACTTGTCTGTTGTTCTGTTACAGCTGTCACCCAAGAAGACTTTTCCCGCGCCTGCGACGCCTGTGCTCCATTCACCAGAGGAGGGAATTGCGCCAGTTGAGTCTTTTAACAACAAAAGCTCCGCTTCGTTTATGCAAAGTCAGACTGTGAAAGAGTGTAAGTACTCGTGTTTTCCTTGCCTCATACTTTGTTCATCCGCATTATTCGGGCTTGGAAACTAACAAAAATGAAAAATTTGAAGACAAAGCTGTATAACGTACGAAGACTAACTAGATCTTTTTCCAGATTTGAAAAACCTTTTTAAGATCCAGCAGCGCTAGTAGTTTGCTTTCAATCGTAAAGAATAAGGTCAAGTAAGTATATAAAATCTCAGGAAATAAACTTCATTGTTTAGATTGAAGCCCAAAAAATTTCTGTGACAATCTAAACGAATAACATAGACAAGCTACTGTTTCACAGCGCTTGTAAGTAAAGCAATTCTTTCACTGTGTGTTTGCAATCTCGACACGTTCACACGAGTTGTTTGGTTATAAAAGTCAAACTCTGATGTTAAGCTCAAAACAAGTGGCAAAAAATCTCGTCAGTTGTTTTTATTCATAAACAGAATATACAGTAAGGTAGGTCACAGAGGACAGTTGTAGCGTCTCCTAAGTGTTTCTCGTCTGGTTGTGTGAAACTGTGTATTGGTGCGAGTGGTTCAGTTTAAGTATGGGTGTGAAAAAATGGGCAGACAGCCATACCTGCTGTCAGAAACATATTTTTGTTTTTCTGTTTGGGTTAGTCTGCCCAGGCAGCAGAGCACTTTGTTTTCCCGCACGTCGGGATGAAAATTTTGTCATCGGAATTATTCAGTTTAAACTCACAAACACTGTTCGTTATTTAAAACACCTCGTTGATTAAACACGTCGTACGCGCTGTGCGAAAAATGTACTCAGGTGTCCATTTTTACGCATAGATAAAAACCATACAAATGCAATATTGAAAATGTCGGTACGTATTTTCGGGAATTCGCTTCTTCCTTCGCCAGAATAGCCAACGAACAAGAACAAAAACAAACAACCTTAAAACTGTCTTTGTTCATATTTTTTTCGCAAAATAGGCCGTCAGTGTTTGTTTCAGTAAACTTAATTGCTATGCGAATCGAGGTTTTGAATACAGGGATAAAAATGCTCACCGATGCGAATGATAGGTCCAGTAATAAATGGTTACTCAACGCTAGTCATTTACGCTGCAGCTGTGGTCGAGAAGCATGTACTCGTACCTCCATTGGTGTTATAGCCAGCGGCTACCCGCACTCGACTTGTAAAAGATGCGAAGTATTTATATTCTTTGTTGCAGTTGGTGTAATTACTCACATTTTCAGGTCTCGCAAGAAGAGATGCTTAAATTGAAATTTTAACATTCTTCAAGTTCTTTAGAAATACTTCTTTAAGTTGAAAGCATTGTTTGACTTCTTGAGAATAGTTTGGATAAGTTCTAGAAGCTGCATTTTTTGTCGAGGAACTTGAATGATCATTGAGCTGTATATGTACAGGTGACATAAAAAACTTCCCATTTCTGATGAAAGGTTTCCAAAATAGCGCCTTTCGCGGATACTGCTCTAGGGAATGCACAGACAAAATTGAACTCCCAATTTGGCTTTTAATAATCAATTACTATTAAAATAGAGATTTTAAAGAATTTTTGTTTGGATTTTAAACAAGTTTAATGGCAACTAGTAACGGAAATGTTTCGTACTAAAAACTAAATTAACAAGCTGCCGCTATTTCTTTTCTGCGTGTTTTGTCATACTGTGGTGTTTTATTTTCGATGTGTTTCCGGTGATGTAGTGATTTTGCTTGTTTTCCTCTAAAACCCGGTTGTATTGAGGTCGTGTTCCTTAAAAAGTAGTAACACGGGCAATTGTCATTCCCAGATCACGGAATGGCCACAACTGTCGCCGCCAGTCACCACGCGGCCACCATTGCCGATACCCGAGTAAGCGGGAACGAAACTCCAGAGGTTGACCACAACAGATACTTGGTGGAAGACAGATCATCAGATACTGTGTTCATCAAGACCACAGAGGTTGTACAAGCCGTCATTAACTTGAATCAAACTTTACCTTACGCAAGGCCAGATGGTTTCACCGATTTAATTAAGGTTTGTTAGTTTTGTCTAGATTAACTAAAAGGCGATAGTGTTTCTACCAGTTGTAACCACGTGGTTTTGTACGTGCGCGTCTGTAGAACAAAAGAAAATGTTCACTCAGGGTCTTTGAGGAGAAGGTGCTGCCTTTGCTCTAATATTTGCAAACGGTTAGACCTTCACATCTTCTCGGATAAGGACGTTAAACCGTAGGCGGCCCCGGATGGCAGACCTCTTGTCCTCGAAACTGTTCTCCCGTGACTCCTCAAATCAAAATGTCCTATAGAAAAGCAGCTGTACACATGCTCCCCAACTTTCGGTACGAAATTTCTCTTTACCTCTACTGAGTTTGGATATCCAACCAAACTCCATACTAACTTGAATGGCTGTAAGTTTAATCACCGTATTTACAATTAGTTTTTATCAATATAAATTCTATACGAAACAAATAACTGGCAGTGAGACCATCCCAGTCAAGCGTCTGCTTAGACCTTCGCGCTTTCTTGTGTACGACGGTATTTTCAGTTGAGTAGTTGTATTTGCCTCATCAAATTTCTCACACCTTCAGGCGTTCTCCTTTCTGTCTTTTGACTGAATGTTTGCCATTTTTCCTCATAGAATGTTGGGTTTTCGTTGAGGATGTTGTTATCAGAAGTAGACAGTGAGATTCTCAGCTTACCCACTTCGTCGCACAAAGAGGTGAGTTTAAGGAGAGCCAGCAATTTACACCGTTAATATGAATTACACCGATGTTTTACTAAGTTTAACTTTAACTCATGTTAATGAATCATTACAGTAACAGTGTTTCACGATCGTTCAGATAAGCAACTATTCCGAGCTGATACTTCAACACAACACTTTTACATGTGAATACAAGATCTGTTAACACCCCTCTTTCAGTTGAGTTTTGTATTTGGCTGAAAAATTAGAAAAGTTTACATTAAACCTTTTATCGATTTTACCTTAGAATGCCTGTGACATGTAAATTAATTCTTGACAGCTAAGAGGTAGCCATTTGGCATTAGATAAACACAAATCCGAAGTTTTGGGAAATTCCGATAAAAAGTCGCGAAGATATAGCTATCTAAAATTGTCAATTTTCGGCTTGTGACGTCAAGCGGTTGGAAATTTAACATGTCGGTAAAAGACAATGATCGACATTGACAAAACAACTTCAGTTGCAAAAGTTACTCCAATACTTTGGGGATAACAGTAGCAGTGCGTGCGTTTCCCCAAATCCTACCACTGACGTCATTCGTCCCCAGGCTCCCGTAATTAGGGAACCAAAATTGAGAGAAAAATCTCGAAAAAATAGCTCTTACTTCGCCTATTTTTATCGAAATTCCCTCGATCTTCGGATATATTTTTATCTAATTGCAATCTTTTTAGCTGGCCAAATCAGTTTCTTGTCAAGTAAAATGCCATATTTTATATTTGTTGTTAGACATATATTATGTCATTCCAATTTTATATTTTTACAATCCCCACACAAGAATACAGAATAAGTTTTGCTTTCAGTTTAAATGTATTAACTCGAATTGTTTTGCCCTTAGATCGAAATGGCCCACAAAGTCTTGTCTTCTGACATGGCCGAGCTGATCAATGCAATGAAGCTGGCTGTAAAGTACAGCCAAACCACCCTTGACCAAGAGTACCGCCGAGCCATGCTTTCGGCCGCACACGTACTAGCAGTGGACGCTAAACATCTTTTTGATGTGGTCGACCAAGCTCGAAAAAAATGCTTCAATCAGAAAGATGGCGCACAAGCGGCCACAGAATCGGTTTAACAGGGTGTAGATTGTTAACTTATTCAGTGGCTGGCCTGCCTCAGCATCCCTTGCGATCGTTGTGCAACCCTCTGAACAGTATTTTAGGACAATGGAGAACCTTATTAAACGAAGAGTTGCTGGTTATGTTTTAATCTGTTAAAAAGCTGACCAAACAGGAAACTAAAGAAGAACTTTCTGTTAGTTTATCATTGGACGTCAAGAGTGAGACTACAAACACCGCATAATCCACATTGGGTTCTCCTAGAGATTTTGCGGCGATGCACCCACCTGCAGTGGCTGAAAAACCCTTATTGTGAACTTCTAATGAAGAAAAAATCGTTGTGAAGGCTGTGAAGGGAAAACGAATTTAGTGTTTATAAGCACAACGGTATTGCCAGATAAGCAAACGATTGAGACGAGCTTGTTTCTTGGAGGCTCAAAGTTGCGTTCGAGTATTTTGTTTGATTAAGAACGACTCCGTAATTAGAGTCGAGATTTTGTGTTTTGGGTTATCAGCTGCTAATAATCTTTTTACAAGTTTGCAACGCTAATTATTAATCTGAGTTTGTTTTTGCGTTATTCTTGGTCTCGAGTGACCAGTACAAACAACACTCCAGTAGTTTGAACGTGAAAATTGAAAGTTCCAGCTGGAGGAGCCCTAAACTGCAATCGAACTGCTTTGGCAGACAAACATGGGACTTTTCCAGCTTTGAACATATACTCATCAGTTACTACTTTGTATCGCATGACCATGTAGTTAATACACGGAGAGTCCAAGATTTACAAAAAAGATTTAGTCTCAGTTGTCGGAAAATTTTATAGTTTACAGTGAATTCATAAAATCTACATTTCTAAATTCGTTTTGACAAATGTTTACCGTGAAAAATTATAGAGACGCACTTGCGTACTTGTATTTAGAAACTGTATTTAAAACTTGTATTTTTGAACAAAGGTAAAATTTCTCAAGCCCCTTTTAAGAATACTAAGAAACCTTTGTATCTTTTTTGAAAATATTAATGCTGACAGGGATAAACGTTGGTTTGAAGAGCCCATTAACAGAAAAATCTTTTCGGTTTCTCACCGCTGGGGCAAAGTTTCGCCCACCAAGTCAAGGTTCGTTTATCATTTTGCCAACCAGCCTCGTTCAATGACCGCTGAAATAATTTTGAACCGTTACTAACTGCTTTTTTGCTTTTTACTCGGTTCCTATTGTACTAAAATAGTTTTAAAAGGTACAGTTTCCATTTTAGCATTTAAGTTAAGCAGATGAAAAAGAACTTGTAAGGAAGTGTAATGAAACGACTACAATTTGTGCCCTAGGTAACATAAATGGATAAAATATTTTTAAGCACAAAGTGGTTGATATTTTTTGTAAATAAAATCAGAGTTTTACTGTCATTTTTGCACCCAGGCAAACAAGACTTTGTGAAAAGATTTCTAGAAACCGATCTCTGCTGTGCTCGCAGAGTTGTATGTTACACCGATTAGTAATATAAATAAAGTGCTACTTAAGGCAAGTATTTGAGTCTTGATTGCTCAACATACCTTAGCGATACGCATTTTAAGGCATGAATTGCCTTCATGTAATCAAAAGATCGACCGATCATTAAACTTTCGTGGCCTGGACCCTTGTTTTTGCATTCGGCCGAGAGAAGCGTAGTTTCTACTTCACTTGAATTGGTCGAACTGGTTTTGTGAACCGGTGTGCAAATCAGCTTGCGTTGCAAAAGAGGCGAGGTGGCCACGCATTTGTTGGAAGAGATTGTTTCTGGTAAAATTTTACCGATTATTGTAAGTATTTTGAGCCCTCTTGTGCATACATTCGAAATTTTTTAAATAAGTAGGGAATTCCGAGAATTTTTTCATTAACGAGCATGCCCTTCACCGTAATGTGTCTTCGTGCGTAACGCTGACGTTTATTTCTTTGTCGGTCGTGGCAGGCTAAATAGAAAACGATTTTGAAATAGTTATCTCAAATCGCATTTCATGCTTTGGCTAAAAGCCACCTTTGATAACGATCTCTTCTTCTACAAGACTGATCGTTTCTTGTCGAAGGATGATCACTTCTTCTACAAGACTGATCTTTTCTTCTCGAAGGGTGACCCCTTCTACAAGATTGGCTGTTTCTTCTCGAAGGATTACCTCTTCTTTTACAAAAAAATGACTGTTTCTTCTTGAAGGACGATCGCTTCTTCTACAAGAATGACCGTTTCTTCTCGAAGGATGATCTCTTCTTCTACAAGACTGATCGCTTGTTCTTGAACGGTGACCCTTTCTACAAGATTGACTGTTTCTTCTCTAAGGATGACCTCTTCTTATACAAGAAATGACTTTTTCTTTTCGAAGGATGATCTCTTCTACAAGACTGATCTTTTCTTCTCGAAGGGTGTCCTCTTCTTTTACGTGACTGATTGTTTCTTCTTGAAGGATGACCCCTTCTTCTACAAGAAACGACTGTTTCTTCTCGAAGGATGACCCCTTCTACAAAATGACTGTTTCTTCTCGAAGGATGACCCCTTCTTCTACAAAATGACTGTTTCTTCTCGAAGGATGACCCCTTCTTCTACAAAATGACTGTTTCTTCTCGAAGGATGATCTCTTCTTCTACAAAATGACTGTTTCTTCTCGAAGGATGACCTCTTCTTTTACGTAACTGACTGTTCCTTCCCGAAGGATGTCTCCTTCTTCTACAAGAATGACTGTTTCTTCTTTAAGGCTGACCCCTTTCTTCATGAGAATACCCGTTTATTCCCAAAAGGTTAATCCTTCTTTTTCAAGAATGACTGTTTCTAGCCCAAGTGAGCCCCCTTTTCCATGGCAATTCTTCTTCGACGATCAGAGGTTGATTCTATCCAAGGAAATCAAGAAAAAGACACTTCGGAAGGTCCCAAGCTGTTATCTTTAGCTGCTTTTGATGTAAAGTTTTCGGCTCAATGGTTAAGGCGCGTACGTAGATGTGTTTTGGCTCAGGATAGCCGCATGCTGTCGAATTCCGCCAGCTTGGAAGAAGCTTAGTGACCAGGCAACAAAAAGCGAATGGCGTATCTGAGGCGACGCAGGCGCGCGTGTGCTCTCGATCTCGTGAGGTAATAATAATGTTAATATAAATAATATAAATAATAATAATAATAATAATAATAATAATAATAATGATATTAATGATAATAATGCTAATGATGATAATAATAATAGTTAAAAATAATAACTTTTATTTTTTTTATGTGATCGTCTGTGTTTCAATTTGAATGATTGATATAAATACAAATATTATTAACTGGCTATTGAATTTTAAGCGATTTAATTTATTCCCTACTCACTGCCTAATATCTCATATACATGCTCTTCACCATATATGGAAAACATCCGCGAAAACCAGAGCCGTGTTTACAATTTTTCTCGCCCGAAAAAATCAAAACAATGGCGGAAAACTAGAGATTGGTCGAGGTTTCGAGCGGCGAAATAGAGAAACTCCTTGAAGACTCCATTCCCAGCAAGTCCAGCAACACTAAACGTGCCACAAAATATGGCATGAAACTGTTTTACGGCGAGTACTGCTGTAAGCTGAATTTTAAGGCGTTTGCTCAACACATCTTGAAATTAATTTGTTTACAATTTTGGAAAATAAAACATTCAGTAGAGTGTTTGATTCATAGTATCCAGTTGTTTTGCCCTCGTCGGCTATCTATCACCTCGTATCCAACGCGCGTTCATGGAATAATTGTTAAATATACATTTATTAGAAACATAGGCTTTAAAAATCTAAGCAGTTTTAAGCAATAAAATCAAAGAATTGTGATCAGTGGGGTAGTTCTAGGAGGTAATTAGAAACAGTTATACTGTAAGTTTTTCGGAATGGAATTCCAGGCTGGCGGCAGAGTATTTAAAGCTGACTTCCCACACTCGGTTTTCTCAAGAGAAAGATCTTACAGGGTAGAGTCACTGAATGATCGGCAGTGATGCGTTTTACGAAAGCCTTTGACAACATTTACGATCTTGTATACATATTCAATTTAATGAAACGTCTACCGAAGAGTGAAAAATAAGTTAATTTGGAGCGCACCCCCTAGGTACAAAATGTTCGATCCGCATTAGGTAAATATACGCATTGCCTGATTTTGAAGGCGCTACAGACGTGTTATTACAACCGCTCAAGACTATGTTACGATGTTCCAACAGGGGTAGCACTGCTTGTTTATAGATACCGAGTAAGACCTTTCTACAAAGAAAAGATGAAATTCTATTAAGTGTTTTAAATTTGGGGTAAACCCAAACTACTATATAGTATTGTTCGGTCCATATTTTAAACAACTAAATTGCAGGTGTCGTTTCTCAGTCTAGCGCGGAGTGTGTTTGTATTCAACATGTTTTTGTAAAAACGATTTTTTCCACCGTGACACAGGAAGATACCATCAGTATAACCTAGTTTATTTTTTAAAGACAAAACTCAAGAAATATTAAAACCCGACTTTAAGCAGTATACTGCATGGCTTTTATACTTTTGTTCGACATGTTAACTTACACTTATTATACGGTCGTGATTAAGGGTAGAAAGGACTCGGAAAAAATAAACTGATGTCATTTCAAATTAATCAAAGTACCAGTAGTAAACTAAGTGAAAAGACTGCACAACCTATTACAAACACGGTTTGTTTTTCAGTTGTGTTTTCAAACTGATTTTGTTCTTTTAAATATAAAGGCTTATAAAAAACTCGGTAGCAATTTACTATATTTATCAGCATGGAATTTAAAGGACACCCGGCTTAAGGTTACGAAACAGTACTCTTTTGCTTTCAGGCATCGGATACCCCTAAACCTGTATATCACTCTAAAGCTTTGTACAAGATCGTTTAAATAACATTTTTATTTTTTCTTCAACAGCGACATTGAGCGTTTTGTTTGTGACAATTTTTTTTCCTTCACTAAGTTTCAAGTGAGCTAAATTTTCCTTTGTTATCATTTTTTCCTCCTGACAGCTTCATTCCCAAAACGGTGTCAGCGATTTTTGACTTTGATTTCTGGATTTTTAGAGAATTTACGAGCAATTTTAGATTTGCGCCGTACACATTGCAGTTTGGCAGTATCCAAAATTATATGCATAACCGAAGAGGACTAAAAGAACTAAAGCTCTGTCAGTTCGCATCATATCGCGATAAAACTTCCCACAACGACCCTAAGGGATATTCCGCGTCGATTTAGGGAGTTAAGATTTTTGATGTCTGGATTTCTAGAGAATTTACGAGCAATTTCAGATTTGCACCGTACGTACACATTGCATTGATACACTTTGTCATTCACGCCTTATAGCCGATTCTTTATAAATTTGTTACTTGCGAATAAGTTTTTCTGACGTATCATCCGATAAAAATAATCTAAGCCAAGTTTCAAAGTTTCCTGACATTGTTTTAAATTTTAAATATTATACCATCGCTATTCCAAATTTGGCAATAATTTAGAACAAAACCTGTTTGAGTTGGAGCCTTTTTAAAAGCTTTATTTGGTGCAAAAAGTTATTTCGAGAAAAACGCAACAAAAGGCTCGCACACATTTTACTTAATTCCGGTGATGAATTTTGGCTTTACGTATCTCAAGAACTATTCATGTTATCAAAAGAATTTCTTGCCTGAAGATCTTCTCAATGGCAACAGTTTTCCCGAAATTAAGCTACAATTGAAACATATATAAATATACCTATTCAAATTGAACCGTAACCTTAATCAAGTTCCACTATCCTTCAGGATTGCCTTTATAGTCGGCTTTTTAATATGAGTATTCTCAATGTTCAATTTAGACTAAGATAACCCAACTTACCCACTTAAAAAGATTATTTACTGGAAAGACACACAACGTCAAACGCATGTAAGATAGATAACGCACATGAGATTTTATCGTTTTTAAAGCAAACAACACGGCACGACTGCTGACATAAAGAAGCCACTAAAAAGAAAGATATTGAACATATTGACAAAGGCACTTGTTTTCCAAATGAAAGAAAATAGAATTGCCAGTCCGAGACACTGGTGACTGAAAAACTGTGATTTTTGTTTGCCAGAAATAAACCACAAAAAGATTGTTATAAAATCAATGAAAAAAAAAAGAAAGCAGCTTTTGTCAGATCAGGTTTGGATTGATCTATTCGATGTGTTGATAATTTGATCTTTGGTTTTCAATCGCGCTAATTTGTTGAAATCATTTATGTCACAGACAAGTTCATTATCTCAAATCTTTATGATTTTTCATAAATATTAAATAGTCATCAAAACGACAGAAAACTGGTCGAGTAGCTTGACCTTTCTCATGTGGCCTTTTCCATGCAGTAGAAACAATATACTTGCCGAAATATTTTGACTGGCATTGATTGGTTTTGCTTTGTAAATGGCCGTGTCCAAAATTCAGAGTTTTGAAACAAAATTCCTCTTTATTTTCAGCTTCAGCTGCCGAACGAATAAAATGTTTTCCTGAACTCTTCAATAAACTTAATATTTCGCAATTTGCTCTCCCAATTGATCTTTTGAGGTTCTAAATGTGGGTAAAACAAAAGAGCCGATCCACTGATACAAATTTGAAAAGCAATGTCTGTCGAGCAACGCTTTTCGCACCTTTCTGCTTGCTTTAAGTAATTTGAGTTTTAATTTCATTTAAAATTCGATGTTTTGAGCTACACCGAGCAGGTGAGTTGTCACACAGAATTTGCTTTATTTGTTTTTTAAATTTGAGTGCTGACAGATTTTCAAACATTTTCTGTCGACATGTCAATATATTTCACTGACAATTACTTCGGCTTGCGCGTCTCCAGAGACAAACAAGTAACCCAAATGCAATTGGTTCTTATTTTTTCGAAATCGACAGCTAAAAAGGAGTAGTAACAATTGTAAAAAGATTCTAAACCTGAATAAGTGTTTAGAACGGAAAAATCTCAGACTTATATATTTTTTGTTTTTAAGGGGTTGAAACGAAACTAAAGCAGCCACTCAAGGCCTTTATGACGTCAAGCTAGCAGTCAAGTAAAGTGCAAATTGATAAACACGTCCCCCATGGACTCACTGGAGCTCTCACTGATATTCGTAAACTGCCTTCTTTGCTGGGACAAGTTTAGAGACCTCAAGGGTGCATGAAACGATGGTTGGTTTAGCCTTTGTACAGCTGAAAAAACACTAGTCTCAAAAGCACGGTTTGGCGGGTAAACTCGAAATTTAGACAACGTACTTCACCAAACTGATTACTGCTTTCTGTAGAAAAAAGACGGCAGTTTTTCTGGAAATGAACTGCGCAAACTCATCCTGGAACAACTGCACATCATACGGAACATCCGAGATAAACTTAAATGAACGATCGCGAGCTACTGCTGACAGCATTCTTGTCGTCTTCATTCTCGTAGTTGTGATGCTGTTGTCTCTTTGCGGTAACAGTTTAGTTCTTACCGCTTTCTGGCGTTTTCAGAGGCTGCGAGTTGTGACTAACTACTTCGTTGTGTCGCTAGCTTGTGCGGACATTCTTGTGACAGTTTTCAGTATTCCGTATTGGATTTTTCATAGGATCCAGGATTTAAGCGAGAACAAAGATCACTTATGGACCGCTGGCTATTACACTTGGCAGTTGATAGACATTTTGTGTTGCACCGCATCTATAGTCAACCTTTGCCTCATCAGTATTGACAGATACATTGCAGTAAGCTCGCCATTATCATACTTTGCCGTCATGAATTCAAAACGCGCAAGTTGTTCAATCGCAGTCGCGTGGCTTTACGCTATGATTTGTTCCGGACTTTCGCTGATAGTGCCACTCGTGGACAAAACACAGAGGGCAACAACTGGACGGATTTTTGCGATTTTTATATCGTTTGCAGCATTCTTTGTCCCATTCATCATTCTCTTGAGCATCTATGGCACCATTCTCTGTATTGCTCTCAGACATGTCCGCCACATTCATATCACCGACGCGATCGTCAACTACGGGTTAGAAAAGGAGCGGCGAACACGTTTTGCAGGTGAATTGAAAATAACAAAAACGCTCGCATTGGTTGTAGGTGGTTTTTTGATTTGCTGGGGACCCTTTTTTACGCTAATAATCCTGTTTGCAGTATATAGAAATTGTCCTCCGTTAACGTTTTTCGTAAATGCTAGTTACTGGCTGAAGTATCTCAACAGTATTGTTAACCCCATCGTTTACGCTGCTTTCAACACGAATTTTAGACAGGCCTTTCTTAGACTCCTCCTTGGCCGAAAAGCGCATAACCGACGGCGAGAAAATACCACTTTAGAAGCGAAAACTGTGCGATGGCGTCACATGTCGTTGAGAAAGGCAATGATGTCCCGGATGCCTGCAGTCGCGCCAACACAAAATGACCACATCGTTGGACAAAAGTGAACCAGCGTCAACCCGAAAAGCGCTGACTGATTGAAGTTCAACAGTACCCGCCGAACATTCAACCTCACCTTCTACGAAACATTGCGTTCATTAACAGTGCGCCAGCTAGTTCCGTTGCGCAACGCAGTTCAAGCGAGCACATATGATGTTCGTTTCTCTCCCAGACTCCGCTCAGTCCTGACACATTGACCGTAAACATACCAGTGGGTTGATAATAAACTTAACGCCGTGCAAAACACTTATTACATTAAAATACAAAGTTCCATATTTTAAGAACAATAAACTTTGATAGGCTGTTAATAAGTACTCAACCACGTGCAGTTTTTTGTAGGCTTTTGCAAGGTTACACGTGTACACCAAACAAGTATATGATTGTGCTGCACGAGAACATTATAAGAACGTTTGAAGCTGAAATACTCAAAATATTTAAGAACACTCATCCTCAGCCCAAAAATTAGACGCTGTTATAAAAAAAAGAGTATAACAAGTTGCCTTGAAACATCACCTTCCGGTAGCTCAGAGTCCACAACTTCGCAAACAGACCACTCGAGGATATCTCGGTTCACAGGCAGACTTGCAAATAACAAATTCTTTATTTCAACTTTGATGTTTTAGATTGTACACAGCCTACTACAATTGAAAGCAAGATGCTTTAGTATAAGTTTTTGGTTTGTTCGAATTTGAAACATTCAGAATCCACAAAACCTCCTAAAGTATTACATGAGTACCAGGTTTTTCAGTTCTCTATGACTCTGGGAATTTCAGTGTACAGATGATCAAGCCCATGCCAACAATATTTAGTAAACAGGAGTTAAACATTCTGCTCATTACTGGAGCTGAAACAAAGTAAAGTGAAGCATTTTTAAAGTGCCTTTTTCATGTGAATGCCCAAAGGCACTATACAATGGTTAGTTTTAACCCCAGCGTACTTGAAGCATGTTAAGCACCCCTGGAGCCGCTTTAAATTGGTCCATGTATGCTGGTACTCATTTTACCCAACCTGAAAAGATTTTAATCCTTTTTTAAAAAAAGCCGAGTAGACTTTAGGGATAAAGAAGATCACCCAAATGATCACCACTTGACCAAGCCGGAGAACGAACCGAACACCTCAGCATGGGGAGGCAGAGATCTTAACACTGCGCCAACCCTTCTGCTCTCAAAGAAACAAAACGAAGGCGAAGTTAAACACAGGGTGACGACTACCGATAATTCCCGATGCTCAATATATGTAAATATTGTGACCGAAACTGCCCCTGCGTACGTACATGCAGCACCTCTGGTTCTTAATATGGGCAAAGTATTAACTTTCCTTATTCACAGTATCTAAATATGATCGAAATTGCGACTGCAACAATTACCCCTGTGCGCAGTATTTTGTTTTTAATGATCGAAATTGCGACTAGCTGTCTATGGCGCAGTATATCTCGCTCTTAATATGATCAAAATTGAAACTGCAACTTCCCTTGTGCGCAAAGAAACACTTCGACGTAAGCCATTTCACCAACAATCTACGACAAATCAATATTTCACCACAAAAAATTGATGAAACATGTTTTAATATTACTTTACACAATCATGATTTTAAGCATACTGAACAAAACAATTTAACATATGCGCTTTCTCCCTGACAGTTTGTTGGTGACTTTAATAATAAGAGGAAAACTTATAATATTAAATTATAGCAACAGCAATATTAAACAAACTCTCACTTAACGGCCACCTAAAATAAGATGGACACCTAGGTACATAAGAAACACTTTTAGAGAGTACTTTCTTAAGATGGACAGCTCGATAAGAGGGAAAACTTGTGAAAATAGCAACATTGTTAGACGCACATATGGGGCTGATACAGTGAGTTCAAGTCTCATACCGAGTTCATCGTTTTTCAATGGCAAACTGCCTTCAACCATGACAAGTACAGTGGTAGGAGTTAACTCCAGCAATCTTGAAAGCCAGCAACAAATCATAAAAAATCTTAATTATTTTAAATTCGAGAGCAGTAGGCTGACTGATTTTACTTGTTTATAATTGCAACATAAAATAAGCTACTAAAAAGACCAAATAAAATACATTATTTTGACTTGAAAAGCAAAGAATTTTGAAATTCTTGAAAGATCCTTTGAATGTATTCTTAATTTAGAAATATTCTAATAGCAAACAGAACAAATAATGAAATGCACACTCTCTCATGCTTTTTGCTTTTGAAATTGGTTAAATTATGGTCATGGACCAGCTGCTAAGCTATTTCAAAATTTCTTTCACTTGTATTTACATAAAAAAGAAAATGATAAAGTTGCATTAACTATCTTTTTCGTTTGCGGTGCTGGCTTTGCGAGGGACCAGCAGTTGAGGTGGACCTAGGTCTGTCTCCTGATACAACAATTGCCCTGCTACTTTCTGCAAATAAACAATCAAGCAAATGTTATTTAAACTACAATCATGCTAACTATAGTATAGTTGTATTTTCCCCTAAAGACAAACTCACCATTTGCTATTCTTCCTTCTGGAACCTCATGTATCCAGGCAGCACCACAATTTTTATTTGGACATGTTCTTTGTACTCTGGGTCAAAAATGAATGAAACTTACATTGATGATCTCTAGCAGCCAACAATATGGAAAAATTAAACAAGTTACAAATTAAGTCCTTTGTCAACTGTCTTTAAAGCAAATTGTAGCTATTAGCAAGTGCAACTTAATCTTGCCTGATCATTATCTCATTCTGGCTTTTTCTAGAAGTTAGAGAAATTCTATACCATACTACAACCTTGATAACCATAAACAGGATACAGGGCTCGAAAAAAGGGCCAGTCAATGGACAATGTCCAGTCAGAATTGAGCATTGTCCGGACAAATTTGTGAAATTTGCACTTTGAAAGGAAAGTCAACTTTGAGACATTGACACCTGTGATAGAAATAATCCCGAAAAAAAATGATATCAATTAAACTTAAACAGACTTTTGGTTGAGACAGTTACAAAATCGCCATTTGTCAGTCATGACCGAAAATCGGTGGTGAAAGGTTTACAGATCATGTAACTTGCAAAATGTAGCCCCTATTGCAACTAGTTGAGATGGGTTAAATTTGTCAGGCACAAAACATGTATGTCAAATCATGTTTGACTAGACAATGTGTCTGGTGCCTACCTGGCATTTATTTTGAGCCCTGGGATAATATTAAAAAATTCAGTTCAAATGAATCTCATTAGGCCCAGGGCTCGAAATCAACTTGTTTCAAGTAGCCTGCTGACTACCAGAGGGAACAAAGAAAGTCAAAAACTTTCTACTCGCAAAACAGTTTTATACACCATAAAAAAAATTTGTCCAACCCCTCCAAAAGTATCTATTTGAACATTATTTACCAATTGTCTACAAAATAAATCCCAATATAACATGACTAACGTCTAACTAGAAAACCTACGGTTACCTTTGACGCTAGACATTTCTAAATATTCC
>JAOBRD020272565.1:0-23205 GCA_027575215.2 Hydrozoanthus sils | reverse complement strand
CCCCAACCCATTCCCCGTTAGTGTTCAGCGATTCTTCAATGAGTAAAAACTGTTATCAAAATACAAGCTGGCTGTAGTTTTTATATATTAGTACAAATTATTGTAAGCTTTACTAAAACCAAAGCAGATCTATGTGTATGCAGACTGCAACACTGAATATTGTGAAAGTTGTGTGATGTTTTATCAAAGAGAAAATCGTTTTCTGTTTTTGACAGTGTGTGAGTTTTGATTGAGTGCCTCTTCCACTACAGTTTAATCTCGTTAATAAAATAAATTCAGTAAAACACGCGCTCTGATTGGCCGGGGACCATTTTCTAAGTCTGGATAGAAATATTGAATGACGTCATCAGCCATTGTTACCTGGAAAATATCTTCTAAAGCTTAAAAGACATAAAGTGTACAAGTTACTGTTCATCAACAGGATACCCGAAGTCCCGAACTGTGTGCAGTTTCACAATAAGTTTCTGCTCCATTAAAATTCCTGTACCAGTTGTAGAACAAATTGGGAGGAGCCACCCACTTAGTGAGCACAGTAGCTGCATGAACAGCATTAGTAAAAATAAGAAAAATAATAGAAACCGTTATAACAAGGCCCCGTCTGCTCGGCCATAAACTTAAATCAGAAATGTTTTACAGCGTTTACGGTATGTTTGTAAACATAAATTATATTTGAGTGTGTGTATTTACTTACAACATTTGTTATTCAAACAAAACTTCGTTATTCCTAAACCTAATCCTTTCACAGGAAAATGGAGAGTCGCTCGCTCAAGAAAAATCTGCAAACCTGTTTGACAGTTCAAGTTCTCAGTTTCGTATGACAAGTCAAGTTTGTGGTGCACTTATGGTAACATGTGTTGCTTTTGGGATCCTGTACCAAGTACGCTTTAAGCGAAACAATTCGAGGGTCGCACAGGAGGATAATAAAGGTAATCACAATTGATTTGGTGAGTTTCTCTTTAGAGTGTTTTTGCCCTGTAATACAAAGCTCTAACCAATAAAAATGAGTTTTTCGTGACTTGCTATGAGCTCAGAAGGAAATCATTTTCTTTCTAACAACGTAACAACTAAAAAATTAACACCAAATTTCAACAAAAGCGCGCTTCATGAGTGTGGTACAGCTAGAAACATTTCAACAATAAATATGAGTTTTTTTTAAATTTCAACAAAAATTATTGTTTTGGTATTGAACTAATTATGCAAGTGGTAAATGATTTTAAATCCTCTGCAGGACTTCAGCTTTAGTTACTTATAGTTTATTACAATATAGGCAACCAGCTAAATCTAATACACCTAGATTTCCATCAAATACCCTTTTTTTTTCATGTGCCTCTAAGAAGGTAGTGTATAAAATTTCCCAACTTTTTTCTATTGTATTGTAATTTTTCCCATCAAAATATAATAACCCACTTCTGTATGGAAATGTTTAACCTTCAAAGAAACTTTATTCCCAAAAAAACAGTTCAGTTAATTGCATGTTGAGGAAAAGTTAGCAAATATCAATGCAACTACGAGTTCAAAAGCTCGAAAGAAAAGCTGAAATTGTATACAACGACTCCAGACCTGTTTTGTTTTAATTTTATGTAGAGCCGGGAGGGCATGAATGGAAGATGGAAATGGTGAAAGTCATGTACCAAATGATAGAGGAATTCTATCAGAATATTCATCGAATTAACAAGATTTTGAAGATCAAACATGCAAAAGAAAGGCTTCTTTTACAACGTAAAATCAAAAGACAAAAAGAGAACCACTGGAGATCAGTAGAGCGAATGTTTCTTAAATCTTAACACAAACTGTAACGGTGCTCGAATGATATATTGTAATGAAAAAGATTGCAACTTGCTTACGGTAGTTTTGCAGCATTCAAAAAATAACGTCTTAAAAAGGCGGTAAATTGCAGTTATACACACAACGTACATGCTCTAGGTAAAAAAATTATGTAAAAACGCGGGAAATCGCAGTTGTACGCACAACGTATTTCGCGCCATTTACAAAACAGTGTCATAAGTAGGACCAAATAACTAGATAGTTTGGAGGGTTGTTCTCATTATGTTTTGATGCTCTCGGTCTAAACTGTTTTTTGTTTTTGAAAAAACCAACAAAATATTGGTTGATACAGTCGTGAATAACTATACCTAGCGGGTTTGTTGTCCATACTATTATTTTTTTGTTACTTGTAATCCCAAGCCACTTTTAAAAAAGGCAGCCAAAGTTCGTTCCAGTACTCACGCGGGAGCCTGGAAAGCAAGCGGGAGGCATACGAACTACATGCAAAGAATATTTGTTCCTATATTGAATATTATACAGTTTCAAATTTGTTTTGTGCTGAAAGAAGAAAGAAAACATAAAGCAACTTACACAATATTAAATTGTTATAGGGTTGGTAGCTCATCAACAAGAAGTTTAACAGGCCGACCGAAACTTACGATTAAATTTTGTTAGGCATGTTGATTGTTCTAACGTATTTAGATGTTGTATAGCTAGTTAGCGACTATTAGATCTAGAGTCTGGTTGAAAACAATATTTTGGTAACAACTGACAGTTTTTTAACTTCTTTTTGACAAGCCAAGCTGACCATGTGTTGATTGTAAACAGCGATAACAACTGCGTAACCAAGAGAGATTAGTACTCCTGAAAGAACAACAACACCACGCTGAACCCATTTACGTGGTCGTTGTTTCCGATTTATACAAATATTCGCAAAAGAAAATACAAAGGTTTTGGCTCAACTTTACTTTGGCCTTTCAATCAAAAGGCAAAAAGTACTGTACTTTCCTTGTGTGACTAAAAACATTGCCATAAAATGTGACGTTGATCATAATCTGAACTACCAAGTGTCAATCTTCTTTTATGTGTCTATCAATATCAGTATCAACATAAATATAAAAGAAGTGGCCTGTTATGTGTATCGTGGTAACCTCCTACGCGGCCGCACTTTGCACCGTAATTTGGGCCATAAGAAATTAAAAAATGTCGGCCCTTAACTTTCGGTATACGGACTGAACAAGGATGAGAAGTAGATATTTTGAAGTTTTCCAGCACTTCAAAACGCTATTTTTGTAACTGGTTCACATATTTTACATTGTCACAAAGTAATTTAGATACTTCTTAAATTCTAGTACTTCGTTCTTGATGCGAAGTTGTCACCGCTCCGACAATAATCAGTTGTTTTATAATCAGTACGCTGTTGTTTTTAGTCTTTAATAAGCTTTAAGGTTTAAGAGCACGAACAACATGACTTTAAACTTTTGAATTCAACCTTCTTTTTGGTCTTTGGCAACAATTAAGCTTGCACCTGCTCATTATCAATATTGTTCTTATAGCTTTGTTTTTGTGAAGAAAAGCTTTCGGTACGAGGCAAACCATGCATGGACCAGATTAGCGAAACAAAACATTTTCTTGAAAGCAAATCAGGTAACCTTGGTAACAACATTTTATTGAGAGATTTACACTGCTGTATTGAAGCTGAGAGAAAAAGAAATTAAAACCTACAAGAAATGTTGGGGTTTTGTGAGGACTGAACTACAAAGGTTTAGATTTTGTAAAATAAAACCAAATGATATAATCAACTGATTATTGCTGAACAAAAGTAACACCGCTGAAACGAAATCGTTAGATTTCATTTTCAAGCAATATGTTTTTCAGTCTTCATTGCAAATCTTGTGATTAAGTTCAGCTGAGTAGCCAAAAAACTTGTAAAGAAATAAAATAGGAGATAAAAAGTTTCAACATATAAGTAAACAGGTCGGTTTGCATGTGGCTAAATCTGCATAAATGTTATGAGCTCCAATGTAAATAAACACACGGAAGTGCCCCAGTCACACTGTAAAAATTAAATGCAAGTTCGAGAAACAAACACTTTCAAACTTCACTCAGTGGTTTTTAGTTTGTGTTTAATTAGTGGTTTACGAAAACAGACAAAGCTGGCTGTTGTGTTAACTGAGTTCTATCACAAAAGTTATTACCAGTCTTCAGGCTTTCGCGTTAATGAAACCTGACGAGAAGATGAAATCGCCATCTACATTGCAACGTTTTACGGTTTTCAAGCGTTGAAAAAATTTTAAAATACATTTACTTTTCGCCTTTTTTCTGGAAGGCTTTATCAGAATGATATACGATATGAAATACTAGAAAGTAAAAGTTAACGAAACAAAAGTGATAAAAGAAAAAGACATGTTGTTCGTGTTCTAAAAGCGACAGTATAATACACTGAAAACGGCCAAAATTTAAGAACATACTAATAACACACTCGAGGAATGGCAGAGAATTGATTTTGTTGCATTATATGGCACAAAATCATGGATAATTTTCCACCAATAGTCAATCGTGCAACATTGTTTGTAACTAGAGTAAAATACATTGAATTTTTACAAGAACAATTTGTAGGACTCATTACTTTCTTTTTTGTTTTATCAAGCTTCTTGTATATCAAATATCGAAGTTCGTATTTCCTAAGATACACACACGTAAGATTATATTTTTAATGACATTTTAAGAAAATTTGAGGCCAAAATCGCTGAAAAATACGACATTCTTATAAAAAATAAGAGTGTAGAACAGTTATTAATCATGCCCTAGTAGGCAAGAGTCATCTACTAATTTTCAGTTTGAATCTCAATAGCTTCTTTGATGAATCTTTTTGTGTTTTTGCAATTACTTGGATAAGATTAAAACTCAAGTAATTGCAAGAACAAAAATATAGTTACCATACTTCAAAAAACCCTAACAACTTTAATAAAGAGGACTCTGAAAAACTCAGTTTTACTTGGAAACGATTAAAGAAAACCTTGCCTAACTGTTCTATTGTACTTTCTCTTTTAGCACACGAACAATAGCTGTTTTATTCGACTTTTTATTATTTATGCAAATTTAGTTTCGTTCTCAGTTACCCGCTAATATTTCATCCTGCGTTTTTATTATTCTGATGAAGCCTTCCACAAGAGAAGGTGAATCGAAAAATGTATTTTATTTATTAATTTTTTAATGCGTGAAAACCGTAAAAATGAATTATAGATTTTACCATTTTTACTACAGTTACTGTTTGCTGTCTTTTTTGTTTGAAGATGTTGTTGCTAAGAAGACTTGTCTTCTTTCACAATAATCCAAAGCCCAACGTTTATGCTGACGAAGTTTTGATATACAAAAGTAATCAAAATCAGTATTGTTAACGAAGACTAGGTCAATCAATGAAATATACTCAACAAAATTTTGGTTTTGCCTCTGATGAACAAAACTCAAATTATTAAGAATAAAAAAACTGAATCTTTCAGAACTCGTTTGACAAATAGAAGTTAATGCTTAAAAATGTTTCGAAGAGTGAAAAGATTGAAAAACCTGGGGACCGTTTTGGTGTTGGTGCTATGGCTTTTTCTAGTTTCAGTAGCAATTTTCAAGGATGTCGAAATGGACACACAGAGTAATGAGTTTCTTCAGGATAAAAACAGTTTTACTACATCACATACGCGATTGGAAACAACACCTTACGTCGTACAAACGCCAACTGGTAAGTACTTCCTTGTTTTTTCTCCTTAAAATCTCGATATCAGCCTTTCTGTTTGTAGCTTAAGGTTCATTTTCAAAAAAGTAGTCAGAAGATAATTCAATTACACGCTATTTTTTTCTAAGAGCAACTTTATAAGAACAACAATACTTAGATTGGCCAGAATTTTTAAAGAACAGCTTGAGAGTAAGCAGAGACTCGGGCTCGATAGCTTTTTTTTTTTTTTAAATTTAACTTTACTGAGCTTCGGTTCTTAATTAAACAATAAAAAAATGACCATAGAGTGTTGTCCTTCAGTGGTACACGAGTGAATACAACATATAGATTGGAATGAGGCCTTACCACTGAAACGGGGTATAATCCAAGTGTATGTCGCTGATCTACAGAATTTTTTAACAAGTAATCCCTTAAACCCACACAAAGGGAAAAAAAAAATCTGACCTCGGTGGGATTCAAACTCCCAGCTGGCCCCGTAGCTCAGTTGGTTAGAGCGACGTAGATCTGTTTCGTAGGTGGTGGGTTAGAATCCCAAGGAGGTCAGAGATTTTTTCTCTTTCCTTCGTGTGGGTTTATGGGGTTCTTTATTGATGTTGTAGATCAGCAAGACTTGGATTATACCCCGTTCCAGTGGTAAGGCCTTACTCGAATTTATATGTTGTAATACAAAATGAATAAAAAAAATTATTCGCAGTAGTTCTCCTTTAATCAGTCATTGCTGCAAACTATAGACAGTGTACTTTCATCTATTGCAAAACCTTCCGCTTAGTTTTTATTCAGTTTCACCACACATAGAAATAAATAAGAGTAATTTGAGGCTTTAATACGCCAAAAAATTTACAATGAGCCTAACTCCGCCGGCCAAGTTTATTGGTTCGTAGAAAAAAAAGCGTGTACGCAGAACGACAAGTTCCATTGAAAATTACCTAGTCACAAAATATCTAAATGTATTTAAAATAACACCTGCAACTGTTATAACAACTTGCAAAACTTGTCTGTAGTGCAGTTTTATATTTTTGTGACAAATTTCGATTTTATTTTATCACGTACATTCCTTTTTAAAAATTAATGTTTCCAGACACTCTTAGTTTACTAAAGAACTGTTTTTAAAGTACGTTTTCTGTTGAGTAAGTTTTCCCAGGATAGGAAAAAATAAAGCGTTTCCGTGCCAATTTTTGCCAAGTCTTTTAATGCTTTGACTGAAATTATACACTCGAAAGGTCACAATTGAGACAGCAATGATCGCACTTTTTTCGCAAGAACCAGTAAATTTGGCCGAGGCTCATTGTTCATAATTTTTTGGCGATTTGAGCCTCAAATTGTTCTTAGATTGTTATTTCTATATGTATTTAAAAACGGAAGAAAAACTAAGGCATGCATGCAATACATGTATTGAAAACAAGTTTTAGAAATTAGTTAATCCCGGCCACGGATTTATCGTGGATTCGCCGAGCCATTTTTCCGAGACAATTTCAAATGATTATAAACTGCGAACCACTACGTATTCATTCTGTATTGTCAAGTTAAACATCGAAACTCAGTACATTGTTGTACATATGCATATATACTGAGGCCAATCCTTAGCTTGTTCTTAAATTGTCCTTAAATTTTGGCCAGTTTAAGCTTCGTTCTTGTTAATAAACTGTGTAACAAAGCGGCACAGGATAATCCAAAAGGAAACGGGCATAGACAAAGTTGATGACGCCGGGATTATTGAAATTGTTCTTTAATTTGTTTTGTGGGACAGATCGGCAATCCTCGAAGCCATTCAGATCATGTGAGATTCCACACGATCCGCTGTTCCCATTTTGTTCAAAGATGGTTAAAGAGGTAAGCAGTTTGAAATTTTCAGTAAATTTTGAAACCTTCCAGCAGCCTTTGGTACGTGGTTGATAAAACAAGCATGTCCCTTAATTAATTAATCTATATATGTATATAATGAATTAGCTCTGTAATGTTCATAACGCTTATTGCCTTCGAATGTCTGAAAAGTGTCCAATCAATATTCAGTTGGGCAGCTTCGTCCAAGACCTGTAGGCAGTAAAAAGTAAAAAGTGTGCAAGGTGGCAAATTACAAAAAAATAGGACGCTTTTTGTCTCGGCCAATTAGATTAAAGCAAAAGTAAAATTATCCAATCAGCGCAAAGCAAACGTCATTAACAAGTTAATCTTTTCGTACTGTTGAGAAGTAGGTGGTTTTTCATTTTCTCAAGTGCGATCTAGGTTGCTAAGTAATCTATCAAAACTAAAGCAACGGTTGCTCGTTGTTACAACAATTTTTGTAGCCATTCACTAAATGCTGATTACCGAGTTTATGGTCACAATTCCGCCCAGTTAAATCCGGATAAAAAATGTTTAAAAAAACCCGAAACGTTTTCGATTTTTAAGAGCATCTTCGAATTAAAACTGATTAAAACTACCGTGTCTTTGTTGAAATATTTAAAAGTTTGCATAAATTAAGTCACGCTTTTCCTTTTGGAAAAGAATTAGTTCGTGGGATTGTACTTGTTTATTTCTTGCTTATTACTTGGTTTATGCAAACTTTAACAAAGACACTGCAGTTTTAACTCCGAAGATAATCTTAAGATCGAAAACGTTTAGATTTTAAGCATCTCTAACAGTTTTTATCTATATAGATATATGTCATTTATTTTAGTTTATTGTTTCGACTTTACTTGCTAAAATTGCATAATGTTGTTTCGACCAGTGGTTCCCTAACATCTGGAAGGCAGATTGCCACGGCAAAACTCATAATGTGGACCTCAAAGACCCTTGTTCGGTTCTTATTTATCTCAGCGAGGTAGGGCGTTTGATTATTCAGTATACACACGGTTTTAAATCACACGATAATTGGCAATTTCCTTCTTTTGCTTTAATTGATCGAAGCTATATAACATTGGTTAACAAATTATTAAATAATTTTAAGTCATTACAACAAAAGTTTATTCATTTTTAAATTTTCAACAGTTTGAGCTTTTAGTTTTATTATATTATTCTGACCATTCGATTTTTTTTCTAAACCTCCATCGATTATACAGTTTAAATAACTGTCCAAACTTCGAGTTACATACCAATTAAAACAATGAAATGCCTTTTTTTCATAAATTGGTAACAAATCGCTCGAGGTCAGTTAAAATACTGTTCTTGAAATTCCTAAATGTAAGTTGAGAAAGTTAGATATATTTCTTAACTCTTAGCGGAGTTACAAAACGTGGAAAGAAATCAAACAACTACGAAACAAAAATGATGTTCCAGTTTAGGTCGAGCCTTGGTGTCCTGTTTTACCATGGAGACAGAAGAATAGCACTGAGAGAAGGGCTATAAAGGTATATAAAGCAAATAATATTATAAAAAGGGATTCCAAATTATGAGATTTGTTGGTAAAATGGGAAAACACTGTTTCTTTTGTGCCCCCTGGTCGAAATTTCCATTTCCAGGAATTGCCAGCTAGCTTCATCAGTCCTATTTATAATATTCCAATCCACTTTAATTTGTTGATATACTCAAGCTTTTCATAAAAGCTAATACTCAATCGGGCGCCGATTAATGATGTTGTCATTCACACTTGAAACAGGAATATCAATAAATTGAAAAGAGTTTTCCTATCTATAGCAAGTTATAGTACTATATGTGTATGGGAGATGGACATACCTCAATCAGCAGTTAATCAGACTCATTGCCGTAAACTAGTGGCGTAGCCAGGACCTGCAAGTTTTGTTGGCCTATAAAGCCGAGCGAGCGCCTAATTAAGGCACGAACATTTCTAGGGAGGTCCGGGGGTAGCACCCCCTGGAAATTTCTGAAAATTGCATTCCGGAATTCGCCAGAAATGCACTAAAATCATAAAACCTAGCGAAGATGTTCCTCCCGTGCCAATGCTAGAAATTGTCTTCCCTGGAAGAAAATGTTTTTAGCGTTAGATCTGTAAACGTACTGACGACGTAGGCACGGCCTAGGGGCTGGGACGTTATTTATTAGCGTAGTCTTCTCTCCATTGGTTTGTTACATCAACATCAGGGGTTTGGGGCGAGTATTAACCAAGCAGCATTCATTGCAAAATAAGATTTTTAACAGGTGATTTAAAGAATTACTTCCTTTTCTTCTTTTTGTTGAAATATAATTCAAGTAATTTTTCAATACTACTCTTTTCCCTGTCAAAATAATATAAAGGCCCGGGCCTGCAGGCCTACAAGCTGGCTACACAACTGTAAACATTGACAAATACACGTTTTATCTTGATGTAGGCTGAAATACAAAGAGATATCAAACAGTTGTCGGATGTTCTCGATGCAAAAAAATACGCATGGATATTTCACAGAATCACACAGTCGTGGCCACAGTTTGTAGGTGCCGTCAAAGAGATTGCCATTCAGGAAAATATACTGAACAGAGAAAAGAAGGAGGTAAACGGCAAACTTTGCTGAACTAATTTGAATTCTAGATGAAAGCTCTGTTATAAAGATGAAGTTTTTTCCATTTTTTGAAAAGATAATGTATTGAGTCATAACGGTGAAGTGTGAGTAAACTGTTGAGAAGCTACGGAAACAAGTTACCACACTGATAAGATGGACTCTCTCACTGCCTTTTCAACACCAAAGTTTTAAGTCAACGTATTTTTTATTGTTTTAGCAAAACTTTTATTAATTTGTCTTGAGAATAAGGCGAATACAATACCGTTAACGTTCTATTGAGAGCCAGAGGCATCAATTGTTTTTTTGGCCTTCTAGAGGGTATACTAAACAGGGTGGGGAACGCCTCCGTAAAGCTCGCCGTATCAATGACCTTTTTTAAAACATCAATCTTCAAAAAGTAGCGGATTGCTCAAATAAAATCCACTCTCAAAGATTTGAAATAGAAGGTTAGTCACAAAGTCATTATTTAGGTGTATAATGTGTGCAAAACATTTGTCTATGAAATGTGAACGTTCGATGAAAAAGAGCACTTAACACTTAACATGCTTTTGAACCTCTAAGGGGAGCGTTTATTAGAGAGGAGTGCCTATTGGCAAGTGGTTATCAAATGTTTACAGTTTGGACAAAAAATAACATAAGCATAGTTCGTCGATCATATCTTTGGTTCAGTTGGTGGTTCTGGAAATATTTCTTTAGGTTATCGCTACGAGTTTCCGATAAAAATCCGTTCTGTATGAATATGAGAATGAAACGCTCATGCAAAAGCTCTAGCCCTAGGCATGTAGCCCTGTTTAAGACAACTTGAGTGAAATTGTATAGGCTATCTAAGACAAGGACCTTAAAAACCATACCCTGGCTGGCGGCACGTCCCCATATAGTAAATATATGGGAGTACCCCCCCCCCCGCCGGGCCAAATATGCGCCTTAGTCGATTGACTGTTAGCCAGGTAAGTAAATAGCTTTGACAGTCCTACGTCAAAATTTCATTTTCAGATTCTTGTGTTTATGGGAAGCTTTGCCGTTACTCCGTTCTTCCTAAAAAACTCGTTTACTGGTGCGCCCCTTGGCGAGTTGGTTCAGTGGAGTGACTTAATTGCCACCCTTTATCTATTTGGACATAACCTAACGGTTACAGCTGACGCGAAGAAAATCAAACGGTAAATAATTTGATTGTTAGGCGTGAACGTCCGTGTGAGCTTTTTCTTCGTACTAAATTATGGATAATAAATTATATCATTATCAAACTTAATTGCGTACTTATTTTCTTCATGTGGCTGTTAATCAGACTTAATTGCGTACTAATTTATGCATATACGTGTATATCAAAATTTGTTGCGTAAATTCATGCATGTAGGTGTATATCAAATTTAATTGCGTACCAATTTAGCGTGAACGTGTCAGAATCAAACTTTAATTGCGTACTAGTTCATGCATTAATTGCGTAAATTTAAACGTGTAGGTGTATATCAAACTTAAATGCGTACTAATTTTTGCACGTTTATTGCTGTTTGTCAAACTTAATTGCATGTGCCTGTCAGAATCAAACTTTAATTGCGTACTAATTCATGCATTAATTGCGTTAATTTATGCATGTAGGTGTAAACCAAATCTAATTGCAGACTAATTTATGCATGTACTTAGGTGTTATCAAATTTAATTGCTTTTTAATTTGTACGTGTAGGTGTTAATCAAACTTGTTGCAATATCAGCAACTGACGAAATACTTTTAAACACCACAATATTTTGGATTGACAATTAAACATATAGCTTTGAACTTAATAAATACGCTCCCCTTTTCTCGAGTTGCGTACGATAATGATACTGTTAAAATGTCTGATTTTGTTACTATAATTATCTTAATGCCTGAGTACAATTTTTCTGATTCTGAGAGTCCTATTTCATAACTGAACCTGTAAAACTAACATTTCCCAGCACGTGGTAGAATTTAAAGTTTGTTTATAACAAAATTCAAAGACTTGAATCTGCAACATTTACTGTAGTGTAGCAATGAGGAGTCTTTGCAAAACTTATTCAAATCCTTTTTTCTCCTTTAATTGGCACAAAAATTGTAACCACACTGAGGGTAATCATAAAAGTATCGTTATGGCAGCACAGAAAGGAAAGATTTACAGTTGTTATAAAGTATTGCTAAGATTTTCCAAGGAAAGAAATCGTGGTTGGAAAGGTTGGAAACAAGAACTTGGGTTGAACAACTGCGCCCTGAAAAGCCTTGAGCTAAAAGTTGCTTGCGGACGCTCGGTAATTTTTGCACGAACTGCAAATGAGTTAAAGAGAAGATAATTTCAGAGGTTCTTTTGTTTCAAATCCTTTGGTTGGTTAGTTGTTTTATATATTTTTGGTTGATAATCTTTAGTTACTTTGGACCCTTTTTTGCTTGTTCTTTACAGAATTTTCGCCCCAACGGGCAGCGGCTGTATAAACCGAACTGGCTTCAACGACAGGTTCGACTTGATATTCACAGATATAAACGGAGTGCGAATCATATCTGAAGCAGCAAAAGAACACAGACAAAGATTAAGGTAAGTGCAAAGGTTAAGGCTAGTGCAAAGGTTAAGGCTAATGCAAAAGTCAAGGTTTAGTGCAAAGGTTAAGGTTAGCGCAAAGTTAAAGTTTGTGCAAAGGTTAGGATTAGTACAAAGGTTAAAGAAAAGGCAAAGGTTTAAAAGGTTAGTGCAAAGGTTAAGATTAGTGGAAACGTTAAGGTTATTGCGAAGGCCAAGTTTAGTGCTAAGGTTAAGGTTAGTGCAAAAGTTCAAAGTTAGTGCAAAGGTCAAGGTTAGTTTCAAGGTTAAGGTTAGTGCAAAGGTCAAGGTTAGTGTACAGGTTAAGGTTAGTGCAAAGATAAAGGTTAGTGTACAGGTTAAGGTTAGTGCAAAGGTCAAGGTTAGTGCAAATGTTAAGGTTAGTGCAAACGTGTCTTAAAGATGTCGTCCGGATATATTAACATTTAAAAAACCAATCTTCCACTTGAAAGCGAGTTTTTAAAATTAAAGATATCAATTTCACGAGGACTTCGGCAAGAGCGAAACCTGCTTAACCACTTGTTTTTTGTACCCTTGCAGATGCAAATTTAGAGTTCTTGACTCGTTTGGAACTGATGCTGAGTTCAACTGCGGATATTATCCAAAACCAATACCAGGAGGAAGGGGAGGGTGGGGCCAACTGGAGTTGCTGCTACCTCAATTTATGACAATGTATCGTAAGTATGAAAAGTGTAACCAACCAAGGTCTTCCAGATTGCGTCACGACTACTTTGATCTTTCATTGGTTATCTACAGTATCTACACGACTCAAAACAATTTCAAGTTTTCATTTACATTGTTGATTTTCTGATGCCAGGTTTACTTATATCATTTATCATTAAATTTTCAACCATGAACATTGATTTTCTAGCGTTCTGATTGGTTCACTTAATCTAGCTTTTCACCTCGTATATTGAAATGACCATGTATAAAGACTGACTTCGTAGTTTTACAAAGCTAAATTTGGTTCCAGATAAATCCTAGCTGTCATTTGTAAGTTTCGATAGCTTTAGTGAACTTAAGAAAATTAATAAAACGATAAATCCTTTCGCGCTTGTTGGATTTGGGATGATTTATAGACGCTACGCGCCTCTTTGGCTTTTTACCATCACATATATATTCACAATTAACGCGCGCTCTTGAAATAACTGTTATTTACCTCGTTAAAATGTATATTACTAGTACTACCATATGTGAGTATGATTGATGGTTTTTTCCTTTAGGTGATCACCCATGATTTTTATTATGTGTAGCTTTTAAAAAGGTACTTAATTTGCTGAGTTTTTCTTTAAAACAGTAGCTTATTTCAAGTATACAATTGTGTTTAATCTTTTGTATAATTCAGACAAATAAGCCCTGTCACGCTACATACAAGAATACTAATGCTACACATAAAATTGGTTACGCTAAATATAAGGAAAGGAACGCTTAAGTTTACATGTCTTCTTAACGTGCCTAACACTTTAAATCTTAAGCAATGGAAAATAGGAGCGGCAGGCCGGTAGCCAGGATTTTTTGTGGGAGAGTGCGATCGAACGGGAAACCGACCAAACGAGCTCTGAAGCCGCTGGACTGTAGGGGGTTTGGGAACATGTTCCCTTAGGAAAACATGGATATTCTCAATTTTTTGAACTTCAAAATCAGTTAAGAAAAACATAGAAGATAATGTTGCTTTTTCAAATATTTGGTTATCAACAAAAAAGTGGACCTTCACCCCCTGTGTGTGTGAAGGGGGGGGGGGGGGATGCGAGCAAAATTTGTACCAGCTGACTTTTTTTTATGAAATTCACAGCTCACAGCCCCGACAACTCGTTTCTTGGTTTCGCTGTACCCTGGAGATCTCAAACAAAGAAGAAGAAAATACAGCGACGACAAAATAAAGCTGTGATTTATGGGAAAGATGCTCGATACTTCGAGGTATGAATGTGCTCTCTGTTTTAATAATATTGTAGTTTCAAATGTCAACAGACCTTCTTCAAAATAGCATGCATATGGCTGATGTCAATCTTGGCTGTGATTTGGAATAGGCGAGTTTCAGTTAATGTTATTAACGACTCGGCTGCTGTTTGATTGGTAGTTTGAGAAAAACGTTTCTTTGTTTAAGGTTCCGAAGTTGATACGATTTGAAAAGGTTTGTTTGAAAACATTACGTCAGCTGAAATTCTCCTATAAGTGAATATAAGCGTCAGGTGATAAAGGCCTTATTAGTAAACAAAGTCTATAATATACATTCTACTTGATCTTTTATGTCAGTCATTCGCTGCACTTGTATACATCCTTAATATTAAGGAACTCGAACTGGTGAGGTGAGTGACTTTGATACACAAGATTATGCAGAGCAGACTTTCTTTAGTAAAGAGGTCGTTATGACATCACTTATATGCACTTGGTCGCAGTCCTTACCAAGTTTGACAGCCATTTTTGAAAGAGGTCTATTCACAGAAATATTGAACAGTACGCAGTGCAAAAAGCTATGGCGGATTCTTTAGACATTCAACTTTATCGGTTTAAATTCGAAGGTAGTATACTAGACTACTTTTTGTCGTTTTTTATGAATCTAATAGTCAACTCGTCGCTTCGCGCCCTTTGACTATTGACTCAGAGAAAACTCCACCTCTAATTGTTAATATACCTGTATTATGCACATGCATCATTTGTTTGTTACTTAGTCAGAGAAGCAAGAATAATATTGTGCAGTGTAGACTTTCTTTGCTGATGAGGCCTTACAAATTTAATAGCCATTTTTGAAAAAGGTCAATAAGGCATTTTCACACTCATGCCCAGTGCGTATATCCCACTTTTTTGGCGGGCCATAGGTCTTAAAAATGTTATGGTTTCTGAGATACAAAATTGCTTTTGCGTTTGTACGGTCATTCATAATGATTTAGAGAGTTCATTTCCCATTGTTTTGTCTGGGCAAAAGAATTCGGTCAAAATTTGTAAGACCTGTTGCCCGCCAAAACAAGCGGATATACGCACTGTGCATGAGTGTGAAAATGCCTAATAATGGTAGGGTAAAAAACATTTAGCTGTCAATGTATGACTTATTATAAAACGCTATAGAAGTAAACTTTTTAAACGTTTCTATCCTTAGCGACTGTTGTAGTAAAGATTTGAATGTTTTGCAGTAAAATACGCCACCCGTAGATCTTATACGAAACTTCATCCGGGATACGAGTGATATATTTTCCTTATCCTCACAAGTGAAAATATCGCTGACGCCATTTCTTTGTAATTTCCGCTCATTTCCGCGGCAACAAACACTCATATCTACATAATAAAAAGAAATTACACTTTGGCGCGAACGCAAGAAGTTTATCTCCTCGTTAAAAAAAGATTTCAATCGTTCGCTTCTCCCATTCCTGAAGTTTTTCCACTCGAGGATAATCTTCATATGTTCGCGCCACTGTGTAATATCCTCTACATAATGCCAATGTCCTCGTTAGTACTATTTTCAGTATTGTCGTTGTTTACATAATATGGATGCCTTGCTTTTCAGTACATAAGTTGGCGGTTCCTGACCTGCTTTCTTTTGTAATCTTTTGGATTTTATTTTTCAATTTCTTATCAATTTCTTGCAGGGAAAAAAAGAATTTTTTGACATCATTCACAAATACTTCGAAATCCACGCAACAATAACGTGTCCAGTGAGTAAATCAGGTTCAAACATATTTGTCTTTATCAAACACTTTGTTCATTATTATTCTCTAGATAAGTCATTAGGTGAATTAACTTGTTTATGTTCCTTGCAGCTAAAAAGACAAAAGCAGTATGGAGTTCCACCATATGTAATTAACCATGGACTTCTTAACACAAGCGCATACATTGAGTTACTCGAAGAGAGCAAGGTAAGCAAGGTGACCTATACCCGCCTTGCTTTTACTCCCTCTCACGCTGAGCTCATAATCAGCATTAACATACATTCCTCATCGACAACAGAGTTCGTAACTAGACATCTCCTCCGAAGGCGTGAATGCCTTCATGTAATCAAAATGGATCTGTCGTGGCCAGGGCCCTTAGTTTTCGCATTCGATTTAGAGAAGCGTAGGTTCTACTTTACTTGAACAGGTTGACCTGGTTTTATGAACCGGTTTGTTAATCAGTTTTTGTTGCAAAAAAAAGCGAGGTGGCCACACATTTGTTGGAAGAGATTGTTTCTGGTAAAACGTAGCCTGCAAAGCAGGCGCCCGTTTTGCTTTTCGTTCGATCTAGAGCCCAACCCTCTCGCCGCACAAGCGAAGCAAGTGCGAGTAAGGGAACGCCTACCAAAATGCTATTGAAAATGCAATTGCCACCCCTTTGTAACTGACACCATTTGACATCAATTAAAACACAGAAGACACGCGCTGTGGGACACAATAGACACACGCAAGTGAGGGAACGCCTGCCCAAATGCTACTGAAAATGCAATTGCCACCCCTTTGTATTTGACATCTATCAAAATAGACACGCGCTTGCGGAACATAAATTTTGACAGGTGAAAAAGGTGTCATGTCAAACATGTACACAGTTGCACGTGGAATTTAAAGTATCGTTCATGGTTGTACGCAACGAATTTATAATTACAGTATGATTTCGAACAATCAAATATTAAGCCAAGGGGTTTAACATATCTTTGAACACCTCTGGCAACGGTTTTAAAGCGTTATCGACAAGCATCATGATGTTCCGTCCATTGAGAGTCAGAGATCAAAACAAGTACTATCTTTTGAGATACAGATGATAACGCGTTGAGTAACTGGAGTGTGTGTGTACCTCATTTGCTATAATTTCAATACTCGATCACCGAATGAAATGAGAGACGTGTTAAACAAAATACTAATACAAATAAACAAATCAGTTTATCAAAACGAAAAAGTAGAGTTTACAATACCTCAAGCCCGTCCAAGTTTCCACCGTGTGCGATTCATCAAAAATAATTCTTCTAGATCATTTGAAGTGGAGACACCGTTTCATCTTTGACTTTGTCTCTGAAGGCTTTCCTTTTACGTCTTCTGCACTGCTGCGAGTGGTAATTACAGCAGATGGTGTCTTTGGGGCCTTAAGGTTAAGGACACAATACACAAGGAAGTGGTCGCTATGCTGACTTTCAGCACATCGCCCTCCTTGACCAGGTCTTTGTTTGGGGTTATGATGACGTCAACTAGTGTCTCTGATTCTCTGTTACTCCTGTAGGCTCTGTAATAAGCTCTGTGAGGTTTAGTAAAGTGCACAGGTCGTTAAGGGCACAAGACCCTTGCCTGTCAGCAAGTATAGGTCACAGTTCAGATCGCCGGTAACGATTTCTTTTCCAAGAAGCGAAGCCTGGTTGTAGGCAGGAACAAAGTCGTTTGTAAAACAGGACAAAGGGACGTCGGGGGATCTATATACGGCGCAAACCACCAAAGAATTTAGTTTTTTGTGTTGCAAGCTGAACCATAGCTGCTGAAAACCAGTGGACGATGTTGAAGATAGCTCATGTAGCCTAATTAGCTTCAGAGAATCCCTTACGTAAGCACTGACTCCGCCCCCTCTTTTAACAGATTTTCCAGTCTTACTAACCTGTAGCCATTGATGTTTAATTTCGCTGTTCTTAACTGAGGAATGAAGCCATGACTCAGAAACAGTAAATACATCAAAGTTACTGTTTACAATAAGGTCATTTATTTGATGGAAGTGATCGCGATTTTTCAGCGACATGGCGTTTAAATGAGTGATCTTGAGGCAACGATTCTGTGACTTAATTGGGTTGTTTTTGTCCACCTGAATAACGCAATTTGGTTTTGGTTGTATGGGAATGTAAATGAGGTTTCGACGGATGTTATCTCTTTTTTGAGCATGAGTCACAGATGAAGAACACAAATTATTGCTTGGCCAGTATTTCGTGCGACGGTTTGTAATGCGAGTAGTGCTCGTCATAGTCAAACCTAAACTGGGACCAGGCATTGAGTGAACGTCGCCGCTGCGTGCTATTGTAATTTCGGACAAATTGAACGTTGCAACCGAGTTGTTGTAGTACAATACCCGAGATTTCAACCATTTTTTCCGGAAGACTTGGTGTTTGATGAAAACTCCGTAGTTGAAAGGGCCGAACATGATTTCTTTTATCCCTTTGTCGATGGTGACAAAGGGTGCTGGGCTCCCTTGAGTGAGACTAAACGTGTCATTGTTCAGGTGTCCCAAGTGTGGCGACGTTGATAATAGACCTGAGTAAAATGCTCCTTTGTCCATTCTGGCTCATTTGCGATGTTAACTGCAAGTTCTGCTCCGTTTCCACTGTCAAAGGTTTTGTTTCAAAGAGAAACTGAGGAAAAACTTTCATTTACGCCAAGGTCTTTTGGCGATATCGCAAATAAATGCAACAAACCGATGCTACTTGGTCTTGTACACGTATGGTCGGTGTTTCTTATGCTTCTTAGGTCGATAGAAAAGAAAGACTGATAAAATTGCTGAGACATTTAAAAGTGCGTAGCGCACATTGCGCTATCAAAGTTCATCATCAAGTTCATCCAGAGATGTTTTGCTTCTAAAATCTGGTCCTTGATAATACTCGCCAAAGGGTAAATCACGAGAACAGTGGTATTTCTGTTATGATTTTGGCGAACAACAGAAAAATAAAACTTTTCCCAAAACCTGTCGGAATTGAAGTACCGTCAGGACGTCTTTCTTTTCCAATAAACTGAGCACAGCAAACTTCTGTTCTGGTTTTAAAATCATTTCATGATCGATTTTTGCTTCAAGTTCCCTTAACACTTCATTGAGATCACTCGCCATTTTCGATTGTATTGCTACATCGTGAGTGATGACAAGTGTGACAGCTTAAAGTGATTTTCAGCTAATGGGAATTTTCCGTACGCAGCGTACGGAAAATTCATTTGAGCATGCAACATGTAGGGCAATTTGGGCAGGCGGTACCTCACTCACTCGCCCCATGCCTTACGTGTTCAACCGCAACCGCGGCTGGATTGTCTCAAAACAAAGCGTACCGCCTGCTTTGCAGGCTAGGTAAAACGTAACGTGTCTGTTCGTGCGTAACACTGACGTTAATTTCCTTGTCGGTCGTGGCAGGCTAAAAAGTAAACAATTTTAAAATAGTAATCTCAAATCGCATTTCATGCCTTGGCTAAAAGCCGTCTTTGATTTAAAACTGTTTGTGTTTTAAACTGAAATGAGTGTAAGTAAAAGCAAGCACGATTATAAACCTCATAAATACAATCTTCATTATTAGTCAGTCACCCACTTACTCCCTCCCCCTCCCCTCACTTTCTTTTGACAACAATCGTTATGTAGTAAATGAAACCCTTCCGGCGGCTTTTACGTTGGAGGATGTCTAAAACCAATAGATTGTCCGAAAATGACAAACTGACCAAGCAGCAACGTTTTGAGGACAATGTAAGATCCAAAGACATTATCCTTCAGCAGAAACGAGCTTAATTGTTTTCTAACTCTACAATGTATTACATACCCCGTTAGGGAAGAAAACCCAGCAAGTTGATAAGGTTGATTATTTCTTACGTTGCTTTTGAAACCAGGCTTTTCATTACTTTGTAACTGCCATGCACAAAAACACAATATAACATGTGAAGTGAATGGTTTTTGTTTATAGGTTCTAATTGGTCTTGGTGAGCCCTTCGAGGGACCAGCTCCTTTAGATGCACTAGCTAATGGCTGTCTGTATGTGAACCCAAAGGTTAGTACGTAAGAAAACGTCACGTGAGTTCGTTTGGAGTTTGCCGGCGCGTCATGTTTCCAGATCTTGCAACCAGGGGAAAGTTCGTAACTGGATTATGGGAAAATGGTATGCTTATGAAATTTTTTTAGCTAAGCGCATAATCTATGGATGAACAAAGGAATGTTTTCTTCAAATCACAAAATTGGATATAAAAGGAACATGACAACCACTAGCTTTATCATTTTTCGTATGCTACTACATCTAAGTGGCAGTTGCTTGCTAGGTTTCATAAGACGCGTGAGTCTAAATAGAGGAGATTGAGTCAAGCCATGCTTTAGTGTATCAACTGATTCAAAAGATCACCACTCATTCCTGTAATGATTTTATGAACCGGGATAACACACACGCCCGAAAGGCGAATGCAAAGCCAAACGTTTTGTTAGATGCATGCATAAGCCTATATAATGACTTGTGAGCTAAACATCGAGCGCTGTACCCAATGACCACCCTATCTAACATATATCTTACCCAACATCCGCCCTACACAACAAGCGCTCTACCCAACTACCACCCTACCTAACATCTGTCTAACCCAACATCTGCCCTATCCAACATACGTCCTACACAGCGAGCGCTCTATCCAACAACCATCCTACCTAACATCTGTCTTACCCAACATCTGCCCTATCAACATACGACCTACGCAGCGAGCGCTCTACCCAACAACCACCCAACCTAGCATTTGCCCAACCAAACATCTGGCCAACCTAATATACGCTACCAAACAGCCACTCTATCAAACATGCGTCCAACACAATAAAACGTTTTACAAAAGAAACAACAAAGGAGCTACTGCAAATTACCAAAAATATGAGATCTGTATCAAGAAAGTTTAACACATGTAACAAAGTTAAAAGCTTATTCTTTTTTTTTGTTTCAGTACACCGTTCCAAAAGATAGACTGAACACTCCTTTTTTCGGAGACAAGCCCGTGAACCGGAAGGTGCATACACTTTAAACTTGATTTACTCAATATGCGTTGTCTTTTTCATAAGGATCCTACTCTATACCTTTACAAGTGTCTGCCTAGGACTCAGACACGTTCGGCCATTCTTCTTAGAAAAGATTTGGTCTCTAAAAAGTATACATTTTCCCCCTCAATCTTTTAATATCTTGTAGTTTGTCCTTGCTTCTCTACCAATCTGTATGTTTTAGACAAGCCTAAATTTTTCCAAATTTTTTGAAAGTTAGTTAAATCATTTACTCTACTGGTGATAAAAACTTTAATTTATCATAAAACTAGTAAGGAGGATAATAAAAATACTAGCGATTACAATCGTAATGGCAATTTAGTATGACGACGATGAGGATAGTTAGTTAGTTTATTGACTAAAATACATGGCAGCCGAAGGGCTGAATTACGTATTTGACAACGCCAATAAAACCTTATGATATACAATCATAAACATATATTTTACAATAAAGTAATAACGATATATTTACAATAAATTTACAAAAATCATGCTGAAACTGTAAAAGAGTCTGAAATAACAATAGCAATGATGGTTGATGATGATATCGATGATGGTGCTGACAGTAATGATGATGATAGTAACAACAACGTTGATGGTTGATATCAATAATGATGTAGTTCGTAAAAATAACGAAGATGGTTGATGACAATAAAGACGATGGTGATAACAGTGACGATGGTTTTAACAATAACGATGGTGGTGCTGACAGTAATGATAATGATAGTCACAATAACGTTGGTGGTTGACGTCAACAATGATGTAGATGGTAAAATAACGGTGATGGTTGATGAAAATAACGATGATGATAACGATGACAATGATGGTTGATGACAATAACGATGATGATAACAAGAACGTTGACGATGATGGTTGACGACAATAACGATGATAGTGATAACAATAAGGATGAGGATGGTAACAACAACAAAGCTGATGACAGAGACAACGGATACTATGTTGATGTTAATGTGCCTAATATCTCTTTTACTTCCCTCTGTTGAAGATTTCAAATTTTTAGGTTTTAACTCATCAAGTTGTCTAATTTGTTTACAGAGGTATATTTCTTATTTTAGTTAACATCACAAAATGGATACACCGAGACTTTTGTAGGAAAACCATTCGTGCACACCATCGATATTGCAAATATGACCGAAGTTGAAGCGTCTATTAAAGAGATACTCAGCACTAAGGTAATAACTACGACAAAGAGGTCAGAGAAACGAGTCCCATCAAGACCAATTAACTATTGTTGCGAAAGTTTTTAAGCTTTTAATAATCGAGTGGATTTACTTATTTAGAACCATACCTTTACAAAACTTACAAAAAAGTACAAATAAACGTCCTTCAGGCACACTCCGACCACAATAACTGGACGAATACTGTGAAAGAAGTACGTGTACCCTATGTCCCATTTACAGAACCAATTCACTGTTCCAATGTGAGTGTCTGTAGCTCAGTGTGTAGAGCGTCTGACGAGTAATCAAAGGGTTGCCGGTTCGAGTCATTAGGGACTCAGAAGTTTTTTTCTTAGAACAAAAACAATCATGCTTTCACGCACTTTTTACAAGAGAAAACGATCAGTACTATCAAATTAGGGTTTAGTAATGTATGTACAATATCGTAGTGGCTAACTTTATTATGGAAATAAAATTGATGTTTAGCTCACATTCTTTTTTTCATCTAACTAGGAAGAAGCTCATTTACCTTACGAGTTTACTCATCAAGGCTTCATTCAGAGAGTGAATGCATTTGTAGAAAATCAGGTCAGTTGGTGACCTTTCAGTCATGATAGATTGATTAGTGTGGAGTTTTTAAATTTCAGCAGCAGCAGAAGCAGTAGCAGTTGCAGTAGCAGTAGCACCAGTAGTAGTAGTAGTAGTAGTAGCAGTAGCAGTAGCAGTAGCAGTAGTAGTAGTAGCAGCAGTAGTAGTAGTAGTAGTAGCAGTAGTGGTAGCAGCAGCAGTAGTAGAAGTAGTAGTAGCAGTAGCAGTAAGAGTAGCAGTAGCAGTAGCAGTAGCAGTAGCAGTAGCAGTAGCAGTAGCAGTAGCAGCAGCAGCAGTAGTAGTAGTAG
>JAOBRD020272457.1:0-23206 GCA_027575215.2 Hydrozoanthus sils | reverse complement strand
TCCCCCTCCCCCCCACGTGGAGGGAACGGAAGCGACGATCACGACGGCTGCGAAGGAGACTAGAGTACTAGGCTCGAGATATTAAAAAAACGACAATAATTATTTTAAGCTGTCGATTTCTTAACCCTTCCTAAGCGAACTTTCAAAGCAAATAAAAAGGCAAGGCTCGAGATATTGGAGGTTCGATAAAAAAAAAACGAAGTCGAAAGTCTTTCCGCCGCCAAGCCCTCCACTAAGAAAAGCCCCAGGAACAACGTTCGAATTCAGCTGAGAATATTTTGGGAGCCTAGGCATGAGCTTCAAGACCAGCATGCACTGCGGCCGGTCAAACTGTTTTGGTTTTTGTGCGGAAAAAATACAAACTCTCGGAGTGTGAAAATTAAGCTTAAAAGCGATTTGTTCCTGATGTGTCAGTTTCACCTTTACAACTATGTTCTTCTTAACTGTTAAGTTTTCCGAGAAAGGGTAAGTTTTTTCGCGTCGAATTTAATTTCCTGTTGATTGTAAGTGTGACTTAAAGTTGTTATATCTGCATTGGTTTAACATAAATACGATATCTTCCTGTAAATATGAAGTTCTATAAGCTTTCCATTGCCTGTAAATTCTTAATTTTGTAGAAGGAGTAATCAGGTAACCTGTCAAATTCGTTTTTCTTCTTGTTGTAGGTGATACACTCGCTTTACAATTTTTCTAAGCTACAGCTCGAGAACGGTTTTCAAAACTTCATGTTCGTGTTGCATGTCCGGTACTAAAAAAGCATTTTTAAAAAAGTTTAACAAATTGCAAAGTTCTGCATTACGTTTTATCCAGAACGAAATGTCGATTTTCTTCACTTTTTATTGCCAATCGACTGAAAGCATGGAATATTTTGAAATGGTTGATCTTTAGCTTTGAAATCTGCTTAAAAATATTTGCCCACATGCTGTCTGTGGCTGCATGTGAGAGTGACAAGACCAAAAATTTAGATTAGATTTCAAAATGCAATTTCCAGTGTTGGCTCTAATGCTTGTAGCAAAGCTCCATTAGTTGCTCACAGAAAACCCAATTTTTCCCAAGAGTTAAAATCAGTATGTACTCATTTTGTAATGTCTCAACACATTTTTTCTTGAGAAGGGGCAATAGATTCTAGAACCAAATTAGTAATGTTCAGAATATTTTTTTTCAGGCTAGTATTGATGCAACTACATTTGTGACCCTTTATAATGGGTTATGATATCCAGAGGTTCCCTGGTGGAGCAGATTCTGTTGATGAAGAGCTCATATGTTCAGTTTGTGGAGGGGTTCTAGAGGACCCATTGCAGGCCCCAGCATGCGAGCATCCATTCTGTGCAGCCTGTATACACGAATGGTTGAACCACCAACAGACCTGCCCTAATGACCGATGTAGTTTGACACCATTGCAGCTAAAACAAGTGCCAAGAATCTTGAAAAACTTGCTGTCAAAATTACTTATTTCATGCGATAATGCATCATTTGGCTGTTCAGCTGTTGTTAGATTAGACTCGTTGCAAAGCCACCTATTACAGTGCGAGTACAACCCCAAAAGACCTGTTTCCTGTGAAAAGGGGTGTGGTTTAGTGGTTCCCTTTGATGAATTATCTGAGCATAACTGTGTGCGGGAACTAAACAACGTCGTTCAAAACCAGAATGTTAAAATTGCCGAGTTGCAAGCACAGATTGATGATCAAAGACAACAACTAAATGAACAGAAACGAGAAATGCTTATTTTAAAAGATATGATGAGAACAATGCGATTAATAAATATACCACCCATGCCATTATTACAGCCATCCATCGGTATTGGCAACAGCTATGATGATGATGTGAGAAACTGGCTTTCCCAGTTATCACCAGCTAGAGTCACTCGTTGGGGCGGCATGATATCCACTCCAGATGCTGTACTACAAGCAGTTATTCGAAGAGCATTAGCTGACAGTGGCTGCCCTCCAGCAATCCTAAACGAACTGATGGAAGATGCCCATGAGCGCAAATGGCCCCCTGGATTAAGCACCCTTGAAACTAGGCAGCTGAATCGACGCCGGTACGAGCAATATGTCTGCCGACGAATTCCTGGCAAACAGGCAGTTGTGATTATGGCTTGTGAAAATGAACATATGGGTGAGAACATGACCATGGAACCAGGCCTTGTAATGATCTTCGCTCATGGCATTGAATAGCTGTTTCTAGTCAGGGCAAAGAACCTACTACTGACAGCTAGTACATTTGATGACAAAATAATATTTTCAACTCGCTACTAATGTCTCTCAATAATAACTTGGTTGTAAACTTTAACAAAGGTTCTTTGTATACTAATTGTGTTGTTCCTCGCATCCTTTTTTCATGAAGAAAATAATAATTGTATTGTTATAGTAATATTATTTAATAGTAATAAATTACACAGAAAAACCAATAAAGTCAAGTCTGAAATTTTCTCAATTTTCTAAAGTAAGCAAAACTGTTTCCAACGTACTTGATCTAAGGTGCTTAGACTTAATTGTATAAATAAAAAACAATTATGTTATAGTACAATAATAATTGTGTTTAATACAGCGACGCCAACCTTCGAACTTCAAAATGCGGGAGAAGTTTTGGGGCTGGAAGTTTTGTGTTGACTGTTTGAGTGTTCACATTGCCTCACATCACATCTCATCTGCTATGTGGTGTATTTTACAGATACAACTGTTCGGATAATTATTCTCCATGACCCATATCACATAGTATTCATTTATCTAAAAAAGTGCGAGGCTGTACAGGAGCTTAATACATGATAGTAATTAAATATATCAGTATAGTTTCTGGTGCATTTTTGTCTTTCATGAGTCAGGAACAAATGAACAGCGTATTGTTGTTATTTATTTTTGTTTATCTCAATTTTCTTTAAAAATGCGAGAGATTTCTGTAAAATGCGGGAGAGTGGGAGATCAAGCAAAAATGGGTAATTCTACTTCAAAATGTGGGAGAGTTAGCATCTCTGTTAATAGTATAATTATAAATTATGCAGAAAAATCCAATGAAGTCAACTCTGAAAGTTTCTCACAATTTCAAAGTCAGCAAAACTTTATTTCCCACATACTTGATTTAAGATGCATAGTTGGTTATTTCAAAATTATAAGTTAGATTAATATCAAACTCCTGCCTATTTGAACTATATTTTGTTCCCCTCTCAAGTGCAAATTAACAAAGTTATACTGTAGTTGTAAACTTCTGTAAAAATCAATATGGTTTGGAAATCAAAGGTCTCACTAGTTTTCTAAAAGGGCTGACAATTTAAACACATAATTATAGTTTTAGAATTAAGCTTGATCTTATGGTTTTTTATTAGCTGGTTGATGAAAAAAGTCGAACATTTTGTAAGACTTGGAGACTAGTTAACTAGTACAAAAAGAACCTTAAAACTCTTTTAACCTAAGCAGTCACTTACAAGTTGTCTACCATTGACCTTTGATATCCTGGAAAAGTCTGTTTGATAACAGTTATTATGAATGTAAATGAAGCTGATCAAAGTGGTGTGCATAATACCTTTTTTTGAGGAAAATTTGTAACCTTTGTGTTCTCTCTTGTCGAATGACTCGGAGTTTCACTGCAAAACTAGGGATTAGTTAAAATCAATCTTTCTATCGAAGACACCTTCAAAAAGTTTCTCAAAAGCGTGGCTCTTCTATCAAGTTAAGGAAGAAGTATCTATAACTGCAAAAAAGTACCTTTCATTTCAGACTTTCTCAACAAACCATTTTATCAAACTGATCAACTCACTGAAATCTTCAAGTAAAGCATTAGACAGTAACTGGAAGCTAGACTACTTGCTGTTTAAAATTTTATGGGAAGTTCACAAGAACCTTTGTACTTATTAATTGGACTTGGGTCGTTTTCAGCATTCCATCCCCTAACTAGCCTAACGCAACAAATGCCTCGTTGGTAAATTCACCCAATTGAAGGGTCTAGTGCAAAAATGACATAAGTGACTTTGTATGAAATGCTAAATTCTCCCAATAGTTTAAAGAGATAATGGGGATAATGAAGGGGGAAATGACACTACATCAAGTCACGTCGTTTTTGCACTAGACCCTTCAATTAGGAATAACTTAAACTTTTTACATGCAACCATTTTAAAAGAATTTTGCTTTTCATCAATCATCTTTGGTTAATGGTTTACATTTATTTGATCAACTTCCATTTCCTCATCACAAAACTACTTTTTTGTGTTTCCTGATCATGACATAAATAGAAGTTGGACAAGGGCAAACTCGCTTGGGATGAAAGGGTTCTGGGGTAGGTTCTAAAATGGCTTTTAAAGACTTTTGGTTTTATAGTGTTTTCTACAATACTTGGGTTTTGTAACTTGTTTCAAACGTGTTTTAAAAGATAAAGTAAAGATCCATGAAAGAACTATGGAACCCAACATTGTTCTGCAACATTTCACATTTCCCACACCAGAATGTTTACATATCCACGTCCGAGAATACATTAACTTGCTAGTAATACGTGGTTTTTAAGTAAAAAGCAATGAAGCTCTATTTTAAAGCAATGTTTCTTTTGTGCTATAATAGTTAAGCCAATCATAAGTGAAGAAAACCTCTTGATATTCAATGTTCCTCACATAGAATTTTTTTTTTAACCCTTTTTGGGAAATTTACAGAGCAAAGTTTAACTGAAAAGCTGTCAAAAACCTTTGACAACTCATTTATAGGTTACAGTTATCACAAACAAATCGAGCAATTTTTTTATGTAAACAACATTTTTCCCTCCAAAATTGTACAAAAATGTTACTTACAGAATACTATTTCACATGTCAAGTGATCATACATATCCTACAATGGCAAACAACATCTTTTTCACGTACAAAACACCAAGCGACGATCCAACTTTAACTGCAACTTTTTAACAAAATGGCAGATTATAAGTCTCGTTACCAGAACTCACGCGGTCCAATAAAGCACAAAAGTAACCATTGTTTTAACACTGGTAATGAAAATGTCTTGCTCGCGCTTGCTTGACCGTTTCGAAAACACATTAGTGTGGATGGGTGAAAGCGATACAAAAACGCTAGTGTGGATGCAAATCTTTTGCTCCGTTTTCATAAGGTGAAAACACATAAGTGTGGTTCAGGCTTAAGTCAGTGCTTGACTGATGGATTCTCTCCAATAATCTTCAATGAAAAGGCTATTCATGAGAATGTTTTTAATAAAACTATAAACTTTGTACAGATAAACATGTGATTTTTAACAGTTATTTTATGATATGACTGTACAATAATTCAAAATATTAAATCAGTAATTATGTCAAAATGAATTTTTGTAACCACAGCAACTGGTGAAAACAACAGTGTTAGGTCAAATTAATCCTTAAATTGACTTGGCCCAAGTAAACAGCCACCTCTCGCAAAACACTCAATCTATCCCCAGAGCAAGAGAGGGAGGTGATTGAGTGCACAGTGAATGGCAGCTGTTTACTCAGGCTAAAATTGCTTATATAAATGTGAATTTTTTGTTATGAAGGCCAATTGATGTGTTAAGAAGTTAATGAAATGTAAAACAAAAATGCTGCTGGTGAGAAATTAAGACCTTATGATTTAATATGAACAACAATAATTACATTTATTAGAAACCAAGAATAAGTATCATTTTTTGCAAATAATGCAAATTTCAATATTTCATAAATGAAATTACTGGCAAAACTAGTTAAAAGTATTTCAGCGGCAAAAAAGGAACATATGGCTTACATTTTTCAAAAATAGCTTGGGTGAGATAAACTTTAATAATATATGGCTACTAATTACAATAACATCTTAAACCCTCTAAAATTAATACTCGACCTATAATTTAACATGAATGTAAACTAGGCTTGCTATCAATATTAACAATGAAAAAATAGGAAATCTGATATAACATAACCTTTGCTTTGAGCAAAACGTTTTTGAACATATTCACAGATACTATATATTTGGACAGCTTTTTGAAAGTTTATAATATAATAAATGAAAAAGATTGTCTTCTCTCAAAGATAGAGAACATTTTAAGCAGAAACAGTAACTCAACTATCCTTGAAATAGCATAATTATAAAAAAGCCAAAAGAGGGAAAAGAAAAGAATCATTAATCTGACAGTTTACAATAACTAACTTTGAAAAGAGAACAATCTCAAAAAGATATGCCAAATTAATTTCAAAATAGTATTCAAGGCTTCTAAGTTTTCAAAATATTTGCATTTAAACAATTGCCAAAGGAAAACGATTACATACGAAAAGTCAGGAAGAGGAAGACGCTCTCAAGTTTGGCAAAAAGCCTCCATTCTCCAAATTAGCCTCAAAAGTTCTGAAATTTTAGACTAAATGGGTTCTTGTACATGGGTAGTCTAACTGACCAATGTATTAGCAAAAACCAAATGATAAAAGCTAGGTTCTTACTTGAAGGTTTTTACTGATAGTGTTAGAATGATGATATAGATGCACCATCTATCAGCATTGTTTGCTTTGCACGGGTTACACAGCTGCCTCTTGCAGCCTTCAATATTCCTAACTTATATAAAATTATATGATTTTGCAATCTTCATTATAATTACAATAGTTATATATATTGTGAAGGCCTTGTCTTGACTTAGCAAAAGTAACCTCAAAAATAAAACCATTTAGAAGGAAGCTTATCTAAGTACCCTAAATAAATCCATTAGCAAGTTTCTTTTCAAGATTTCAAGGCCTTTTAACCCACTATCAAACATTTTTAATGCATGCATGCAGAAACCAATGCAATAATATAACAGGGTTGACTCATGATCTCTTAACAATCATCTATAGATTTGTTATGCTTGTATTAGCACTACTTAAAGTAAGACTCTCACTGTATATGTTATTGTCAATTATAGCACTACAAATATTCTGGGGCAGTTCTTTCGGTTTGCTGATGTCCTCCACTAGCTTAGTCAAAGTCTTCTTTATCCTCAAGGCCGTTAACCTAGCGGAAGCACTATGATACCAACATTCTTTGATAATTTTCACCATTACCTGTAAGGTCTGCAAAAGAAACAGAGCTATCTAGTTAAATTTTTGTCAAATTTTTATAAACAATAAAAAATACGGGTATTTTGTTTAAAATCTTGACTGTAATTTTAGTGTTAAACACAATAATGAACACTAAAATTATTTTTCTTATCAAACACAAGACCATTATAATAATAAGTAACTTTAATATTTTATTACATCATTTTGTAACACAAATGTATATTATATGTCTGAGTCCTGGCAATCCTAAATATTATCAGTTGAAATCCTTTCTCATTACAAGTTGTCTTTGCCTGCCATATAACTCTAATCAACTGTGTTCCATTGGGTTGCATTGTCTGCTAAAAGTTACTCAAACTGTCTCCTACCTACCCTAGATAATTGCAGCTGTACATTTTACTGCAATGCACTGCAAACCTTACACTGCTAAAAGAGGCTCAGAGAGGTAGAAGTCAGTAAAACTCCTCCTTGTACTAACAACACTGTGTGTGTAAAATTTGACATAAAATTGTAGATTTTCACCACTCAATTTATCCGCTAGGAATTGTGGATAAATATAAAAGTCGCCATCTCTTGCATTTAATTTAAACTGAGCTCCCATTACATTGGGCACTAGAGAGCACCAAAAAGTTACATACATTATCCCCAGCCCATCGGTTAGGGAATGTTGGTCTCCTCTTCTCTGTAACAACCACTTTCTTCATTTCGTCAAATGATGGGTCTTGGGGAACCATATCAAAGAATGGTGGCTGGTACTCCTCAGATATACCTAGCAACCCACAGTACATATATAGAAATTACATCACCAGAGAATGTATTAACACAGTTTTGGCATACAATCATTCAATCAACAAAATTAATACTTTATCAGTAAAAGAATCTACTTCAATCTGCTGACCAACAGCTAAAAGACATAGAGCAAAAACAACACAAATGAACTTTTATAACATGCCAAATTCTCCCAATGGTTATAAAGAGATAATTGGGGAAATGTTGGGGGAGTTGAGAGCTTAATTAAAAGTCACTCTCGCCATTCTTGTCAGTGCATTCTTGTGAGTTTTTATGAAAAGCTAAATTCTCCACAAGTCATGAAAAGATTACAATAGACAAATGAATATAAGTCATGCAAGCTGACAACTTTATCAAAAGTAACATAGTTTTAGCACTAGACCCGCTATTAAGTAATTCTGGGTTTTTCTAAGTTTCTCTTTTAAAACTTAATGCGAATACTGTTTAATAGATAATTATATATTATATTCATTTATTCAATACCACTGGTACCTCCTAACCTAAACCATTACCAGTAGCCACTGCCAATACCAATATTATAATCAAGGTTTAACTAATAACTTGTAGCAACAACATAAAACAATTATTACTAAGATGAATCTCTTAATCCCAAAGAGGTGACTAGTTAAAATAAATTATTTCTTGCTCTGATGAAATGTCTGCAAAGCATCAGAACTCCTAAACCTCCAACAAAAATTTTCAATTATTTAATCTTAGAGCTACAACTAATCAAATCCATATCACCACAACTGTAAATTTTCTTTTTAAGATCATCTACATCATTACCATGTATAAATAATTATACTGTAGATAAGAACACCAAGACACTAGTTACTGTCACTATTAATTAACAGATTGTATGACAATTTTGTTGTTTCTTAACTCTATACAGAAGTTAAACACTAAAATATTATAAAAAAGAGTAAAAAAATCCAAAAAGGCTAAAATTGCAAAACCTAAGATTTTAGATCTAAGATTTAAATGACAACATTTTGAAGCTTATATGAACCGTCATAATTAAGTCAAGTAAAACCTAGAACCTGGGACACATGAGACTTTCTGCAATACTGATCCCACTGTCTATGTAAAACTACCACTCAAAAGTCAACAATCTGCTGAAAGAGTGAGCAGAGAAATGGTATTTCTACACTGCTGTCTGGTTAGCCTAGATGGTAAGGCACCAGTCTTTCATGCAGGAGGCCAGAGTTTGATTCCCAGTGCCGGACCTTCACTCAGGGTCTTAAAATTAATGAGAAGGCACTGCCTTTGCCCTAAAAAATTTAAAAAAAGCTAAATTCTTTCTCGAGCCTACTGACCCATTTGGCAAGCACTTATCTCCCGTTCCCGTAGTGTTAAGTGGATGAGAGTTTTTGACTCCCCCTGCACAGGGCACTAATCCATTGCAGGTTAGCTCCCAGCAGAACTTGTACTCGTTTATACAGCTGAGTTAACTGGAACAAAGTCAGGTAAAGTGTCTTGTTCAAGAACACAACACAGTGGTCTGGCAAGGGCTGGAACTCACGACCTTAGGGTAATGAGCCAAACATGTTAACCACACAGACACTGCACCACTGCCTTTGCCCTAACATCTGCAAATGGTTAGACCTTCTCGTCTTCTCAGATAAGAATGTTAAACCGCAGGCCCAGTCTCTTAATCTCCAATTGGGGGTCTTAAAAGAACCCAAAACACTTGTTGAAAAGAGTAGGGTGTTGAAATCAATGTGATGATTGTTCATCCAAGCATGGTTGGCGATATTCGACCCTTTGGAAAGTAATTTCACATTTCTAATGTGTTCTTTTTTTTCTAGTAAGAAATGAGCAGCCTGTTTCACCAATGTAGCTCCAGTGACAATCTTTACAAGGAATTCTGTAAACTACATTGGTTTGTTCAATAGTAGGCGGTCTGTATTTTGGAGAAGGGAAGTGCTGAATTAGGGTTTTTAGTGGTTGTTGTTTAATATGTTCAAAATAATAGAAGTGGGAGGGGGGAAGGGCTGGGGAATTTTGGTAATTTTTACTGTTGGCCCTCCCCTGTGTTTTAGTAAAAACACTCCTGATCCCCATCTTTAGGTGACTGACAAAAGTGCAACCCTCCCCTCACTACTTCATGATATTTTCCATGCCATAGAAAACTCAGAAAATATATTTCATTATGAACGCAAACTGTTTGAATATAATTTCATATATATCTCAATATTGAATGTTTGCGAGCTGAAATACGAAAATGTAAACAATTAATGTGGGGTATTTACGTTTTATAGCTGAAGTGTAATAAAGTTAATTTGTAAGAAAAATGGTAAGAAAAATAAAAAAAATCCTCATTAAAAAGTTCTGTGACAAGGTGTGTGACCATCCCCATGAATAGCTTTACAAAGAACTATGACCCTCCTCTTTTGTTGCCCATTTTCACTGATGACCCTCCCCTCTGAGGCCCAAGCCCTCCCCCCCCAAGAAAAAACGTACCTTCCTTTCGCATAATTTATTCAGTTTATAAAGGCTGTAGTAAGACAGCCGAAAGCTTCTGCATTTTAAAGTTTTTATTTCTTCTGTAACAACAACTATGACTGCTTGATATATAAAATGCTCTTTATAAAAGATATTAAGCCAGATCTGAACCCAAAAAAAACTCAATTAAGGCTAAGATCTTTGTATACTTTTATGCCCTTGGGTCATGTACCCTTGGCTTTACCACCTATTGGCAAATGTTTTATGATCGTTTACCTTAAAATAGCGAATTCTTCTAGACTTTACTTGAGTTGATAATGATGCATGTTACCGTCAAAACGTTATCACTTTTAAACCTTAGGTTTGAAATCTTATATTTTAGCCTTTTGGGTTTTTTATTACGTTTTATAATTTATTTTAGTGTTTAACTTCTGTATATAGTTAATATATTACCAAGTCTTTTATTATTCTGAATTATTTCTTAAACAAAAATATATGACTTTTGTTACCTCCAACTGCACATCTCCTAGTAATTTCCCATAAAACTAATCCAAAGGCATAAATATCAGCTTTCTTGAAGGATTCGATGACACTGATGTCAAGAGACTCTGTAAGAATCTCTGGAGCCATATATCGCTTGGTTCCAACTCGCTTGTTCTCAGCCATATCAATTATGTTTCTGTCTTGGTAGTGCAACACAGCTAAACCCAAGTCCCCAATGCAACAAGTGTAATTAGACTTAACAAGGATATTCTTTGTCTTGATATCTCTGTGTGCAATTGCTGGCTTTGCATTTGACCCAAATATCTCAGTATGAAGATGGGCCAAGCCTTTTGCTGCAGAAAGTGACAGCCGGCACATCATCTGATTGTCAAAAGCTGTGTGATTCAGAAAATCATACAAAGATCCATTTTCATGATAATCTGTTAAAAGCCACATGTATGTTGTGGATCGCAACGAATGCACATCTGTTGCTATGAAGCCCAAGATATTATCATGACGCAACATTACTGTGTTATAAATTTCCGTCTCCCTGTTCCAAGATGCTTCATCTCTAGTACTAAAAATTTTCACTGCCACATTTTCACCATAATAACTACCCCGCCAAACTTCACCATATCTTCCCTTTCCAATGATTTCCAGTAAAGTTGTTTCCCGAGCCACTGTTCGCTGAACCATAAATGGCAAGCCAGAGCCACTACCAGAAGAATGATCATATAAGTCTTGCAGTGTGTTATGATCTTGAGGGGTTCCAAATTCACAGTCCTGTTCAACAGTTGGCCTCTTTTCTTGTCTCCTCTGACAATACCAGAAAACTAGAAATGCTGCTATAAGCAAGAGGATAAAGACTGCCAATGGAACACAGATAAATATAACTGTAATAACTTCATCTGGTTCCCTTTCCAAAGTCACACCTTCAGCAAACAGAAACAGAATGATGTTAGCTCAAACTATTGAACATACAGTGTACAAACAAACAATGGTTATAAGTATACTGACAGTGATTGATCTAGGATCTGGAAAATGAGGGTCCATTGGACCCCTTGTTGGTGCTGCGAGCAAGTGTTATAAAAATGACACATGCAAAAAACATTAATTTTGCTTCTAAAATGCAGACTGTGATGAGTGTTGGTTGGGTTGTGATAAATGTAGAGAGGAGGCTCAAAAAGACTCCATAAAAATTATGAGGATTTACTTTAAAAACTAACAGAAACAAACAAACGTTAAAAAGTGCATGTTTCATTCAATTTTTGTCTGTGTTAATAAAATTCTTGCCAGTATATGTTATTTGCTTTTTGACTGACATTAATTCAATTCAAAATATTTACTAACTTATGCACTATATTGAATCACAAGGAAACAGGCAAGGCTGACCTTTTGTAGTGGGTGAAAAAGAATAAGTTTTTATAAATTTATATTTTTTACTTTATTATTTTTCTATCAGTATTTTACAAAAAAATTTACAATGGTGCCAAGTTAAGTATGAGATTAAACAATAGACTAATATTTCAAATTACTTATTGCAAAAGAGAAAAGATTCGCTACGTGAAAATTAGCATACAAGATTCCAAAACTCTTCATTAGGCAACAGAATCTTGATCTGAATGTGCAAAGCGACTCGATTTCTGATCAAGTTTTTATTTAAGGCAATCATTGTTATTTTTTTTGCTAGTGTTATTGAATCCGTTTTTGAATCTCGTACATGCTAATTTTCACGTAACAAATCTTTTCTCTTTTGCATTAAGTTACTGAAATGTGTAGCTCCAGAAAATATCCAGACCCCCACCAGGGAGGGAATTGGAAATTTGGTCAAAGGCCCAGGAATTTCCAAGGGGTTGGGAAAACAATCGATATTCTCACGAATTCGAAATGACTCCACAAAGGTAATTTATCAAAATTTTCTAGTTATTCTGTGGCTTAAATCAGAGAACCCATTATTTTCTAACCGTTCTGCTGTTAAAAAATGTTTTTCTTCAACTTATAAGTTTTTTTGGCACAAACAAGCAACATATGAACATCGAACCCGCCATTACTTGTCATCAGTCTTTCACAATAAAAAAAACAGGAGTGGTTACCTTACACAACTTGGGCAGAAGCTTCAACTGCCTGATGATAACTTTGCTGGCACTATAGAAATTTGAAACAGCTGAACAGAGGCCAATATGCATGAATGGGGTTAAATGATTGAAACTGAAATGGACGTGTACTTAGAACATTATATTGGGATTTATTCAGGGTTTAAAAAGACCGTTTGTGGCAGCAAGCTTGTTGCAAGCATTCCGATATCGATCGGTTCAAGAAACTGGACTGCACTGTCAATGAACAAAGCAACAAATCACTTAAATTTTGTTGCATTAGATCCAGGAATGGACTGAATGGAAATATGATAACTAAAGGTAAAGGCATATGTTTAGCTTATGGATATAGTGTTTTTGAAGTTTTTTGACGATCATACTTTGTTTTATGTTTGGCAACAAGTCGGTTTCATCAGAAAATGAGAGCTTGTGTGAAATGCGATCTCCCTTTGAGCTCCTGCAATAAAGTTTTGTTTAAGTTTTATGTTGGATCTTGTATGAAGATATTTATTAATTTTTTCACTGTTACTTCTGTAGATTTAGAATCACGTCAGTACTTTCAATGTACAAGTGAATGCCTTCATAACAAAACTTTGATCAATTCTAAACTACATTTAAAGGAAAAGAAATTTCAAGAGGGTGTTGATATTTTTGTGGCAATTCCAGAGGGGTGGGGGGTTAACGTTTCCTAGTGGAAAACGGAAAATCCAAAGGGGTGGGGCGTCTTGTTTGAAATTTCCTCCATGGTAGGGGTCTGGATATTTTCTGGAACTACACAAAATTAGTCTATTGTTTAATCCCATACTTAACATGACACCATTGTAGATTCTTTATTCCTGATAACGGCATCAAGAGGATGCCAAAACCCCAACCTAAATCTTGTTGTTTTAATCTACTTATGTTCTTGCGTTAGCAAAACCTTACTGATAACAATATTTTACAGGTTTCCATATGTAAAAAATAAGCTAGAAAAAAAGAATTTTCTTAGTGAGTAAAAAAAATCAATCACACCAGGTAAGTATCAAAATGGAGCTGTGCACAGTCAAGCAGGGTTCGCGCTTAATACAATTAAGCATTGCATGTTCAGAGGATTACTAGCCCATTCATAAGATTGAGATATAGTCTAAGATATAAAAATGGCTGGAAGTTCCCAGGAAACAGGAAGCTTATCAGGAATAGTTTTGAATGTACTGAAAATTCTTGCAAAAGTTCAGAATTTTCGCAGCACTTTTTAAGCAGTGCTTACACTATTTACAACAGATCCCTGTGCAAGAACTTACATCTGAAAATGGGAGTCAACACCTAGTATAAGCAATTGAGCACTTAATACACCAAATAGAGCTGTAAAATTGGTGAAAATAAAATTCTTATGATTGATGTTAATTGATGTCCTAAGTGAAAAACTTCAAAATTAAGTGGTTTTTAATAATTTCAAAATTTCAATTTGACATCAACTAACAACAATTTTGACACATTATTACTTACTTGATGGTGTAGTTGTTGGAAACGCAATTGTTAAGTTCTGATTGCATAGTTTTGACATACAGCAAGAAACAACAGCCTTTGGACCACTTCTACTGCAAGAAAAATGGTGGTGGCTGCTATCAAAGCAACCCTTTCTTTCTGTGATTTTTCCATCCTGGTCACTTGTCAAGGAGGCAAAACAGCTGAAAGAACTCAGGCATACTTTGAAATTAAGGCTGCCTCTTTTGCAATCTTCTCTCTCACAAGAAAAGCAAGGAAATGTAGGTTTCCCTGTGATTTTTAACCCAATGGTAACATTTTCAAGACCTGCAAATTTATAAAACCAAATTTTAGATGCTTAGATTATTATTCTAAAAAAAACCCATAACAATATGAACAATTTACTTACACAATTAATAATAAATAAAAATTAACAAAGAAAAAGTTATACCAAAAGTTAGTTTTTCTTTTTTGTAATGTTTGGCTGAGTCCTAAAATTTTAATAGTTTTTTTAGAAGATACAGTATCTTCTCCAAAGAACCTAATCCATAGCTTTTAAATACTTGAATTGAAAATGCCGCTTGACTCATTCCACTACAAACTCACAGTTCAAGTATTTGAGAAAATTTTGTTTAGTGTTTTGCTTGTACTTGTGTAAATATAACTTGGAGCAAATGGTTTTTTAGAAAGCTATAATTTAAAAATTGTTGGTGAGTAAATCAGATAAATGATTTCATAATAAGTTGAAAGGTCAAACTTTGCCATGGGAAATTCAGAATTCTCAGCTTTCTGAGGTTGAGTTTAACCTTTTGACTCTTAGTTAAGGGAGTCATATGTAATTATAATTTACTGACAAGTTATTCAAGCCTATTCAAGGACGTTTGGGACAAATGCATTGGATAAATCACATAAAACTGAAAATTAAAGTAGAAAAATTTGTTTGAAATAATTGGCAATTATGTAACAGCAAATTATAATTTTTAACCTTCTATCATGATAATAATAATAACAATAATAATAATAGTTATAATAAAAATAATGATAATAATAATAACTTTTATTTAACTTGGTTAAGTACACTTAGCTCAATACAAGAATATTCCTAATTCTCAGGTGCTGCCATAACACAAAATTAATATACAATGATGATAAAATAATAAATGATTATATATACATATATGATGAATAATCCATCCCAGCTACTTCTCAAGGAATCAAAAAGCTGAAAATATGGTGCAAAAAAGGAGCTGAAAGTTGACTTAACATCAAACAAAATAATAACTGGCAGCATTATCTTTCGATTTTGTTTTTATGCAGAATACCTTGATCCATGATTCTTAAAAACTGAAAGATGAACACAAAATGTGTTCCTTGCTGACTAACAAACTCACTGCAAATCAACTGCTAACAGTAGCTCCAAGAGATATTGGTGTTATCACTTAGCTTTGAACAAAATCTAGTATATTCTGAAACTTTGATCTTTTGTCCAAAAACACAAGTTACAGTATAACCTCAGTTGACAAAAAATTTGTAAAGAAGGGCTTGACCCATTATTGTTTTCACTATTGCATCTGCAACACACAAGCAACACTTGAATATCCTTAAAAAAATTCATTATCTCATAATCTGCAACTCTGTTATCAAAATCTCCCCCGGCAAGACACAGCTTTGTAAACATCAAAATCATATCAAGGCAATCAACAGAACAGGAAAGAGCTACGCCTCATTTAAACAAAGAAAAAATATTTTCAATAACATTAAATATAATGTATTTGCAACACCAGAAAATTTCACATCTTCTGGTTTAAATTTCTATTATCCTTCTAATGATCCAAAGAGAATCCACATTAGATGCACTTTCTATTAAGAAGAAAGTACTTCTGTACGATGTTAAAGTTAGATGTTTGAAAGAAACTTTTTCTCATATCCGATGCCAAAGTTTTTAATATCTTGTCGGGCAATGTCTGTCAGGGCTCTATCAAAACAGAACAAACTACATATAACAATATACGCCAAAAATTTGAGAGCCACACATCTTTTAATTAAATATCGATCACTTTCTCCAAAAGCATATAATTGCGCCAAGGCGAGACAAATACTATGGAAGCTAAAAATTTCGAATTAAATTGGGCATAAAATGAAACATACGAGGAGAACGAGAAAACGCAGCATGACTGAAAAAGTCTAGTCAAAACAACAAAAAATTTTATCAAGCAACTATAGAAAGAAAATGCGAATCATCACGTAATGTTTTACATTGGATAAAACAAAGGTTGGTGTGAAAAAAAAGACACAAAATGAATTTTGAGTAGATTAATTTCCAGACGAAAGAGTGTCGTGCAGCAGTGCCAGTGGAGTCGCTTCTTTAAAACACCAAAGAAATAAAAAACTCACAAACAAGAAACAAACACGACGGCGAAAAAAAGGCCGTTTGGGAGAAAAAATAAAATTCCGTTGCTGTAAAGAAACGAAACTAGAACTTTGAAGACACTTTATGGTGCATCACTCGCTAGCACACTCAGAATCTTGAAACCGTTCCAGCAAATTTATCGTTTAGCAAGATGGTGAAGGAATTAGTAGTTCCGTAGTTCGCACAGGACATTCAGTAAAGCGAAACACTAATAAAAATTACTTCGCACAAATGAAGATAATTGGTACGGAAAACCAAAACGTGAGTAAAAGGCTTTTTACGGTCGTTAAAAACGGTTCTGAACAGTTGAACATGATAGAAACGAATCCATGTGTCATTGTCTTGTGTATCACAGTTTAGCGGTTCGCTTCATGAAAACAACTAAAAATAAAAAAAATGTCAAAACTCACCCACTCCAAAGCAAAGGTTCGAACACCAATCAATGACAATACTGTATGCATCCCACATATGTGAATGCCAACTACATATATCTATAACATAACCTTTCATATTAGCGTGAGTGATATCAATCACAACAGCACTGCTATTTGGAAACTATTCTACCTCGCCTTTGAACTTACTCTGATTTACAAACAGAATAGCATGCAAGGAAACAAAAGTAGTTTTGAAGCACTCATTCTCTTCATATCGAGAAATATAACTCGTTGTCTGCAGACATTTTGAACGTCGCGCGAGCTTAGACAACAGCGAGGATTGAGTATTGATCAAGACAGCCCGTATCTTTAGACTTCATCACTGGCGCCTACAATTTTACAACCCAAACGGCCTCGTAGCAATTTCCTGAAACTAAAACTTACCCCAGCCTGAATTTATCGCCCAATCTCCAACCAGTATGGAGAAGAAACACCAACTCACAAACCTCCACATCTTCTCTCAAACTCTAACACTGATTTCATCCAAACAGCTTCGCTCGCTTCTTCAGCCAGCCTCGTTCCCAAGGAACATATGGACTAGTCACGTGACTTTTATGTCTTGTTTTTCCACGTAAATAAAGCTAAAGTAGTTCTGCAAAATATTTTTAATGTTTCTGAACACTGCTAAACTCGTTCACATATATCAATAACCAATATTATCCTGGGCGTCAGTGCATTCCATGATCAAACTACCTTGGCCTTGAACTCAACGACGGGACTCTACTTGAAATGATTCCCTTCGTTGCATGCGCAAAGGAATTAGGAATGGGGAGGGGAGGGGAGGGGAGGGGAGGGGGAGTTAATGGGAAAAAATAAAAAAAGAATATATTTTATAAGTCTGAATAGTGACAAAGACAAAACCTTTCAAAAAAGGAGGAATCTATAAAAATCCCCCTATTCGAAGTTTTGAAAATAAATTAAAAATCATTTGAAAATCTGTAATCTACGAAAACCGAGAAGCCGGACTTCCGACAAGATAAATTTCTGAATGGTAAATAAAATTTCCGAGATGCAAGGCTCCCTCTTCTTTATTTATTCCAATGTCTCGTACTAACCCTCGGTAGCTGATTATCAGCGTTCTATACATAATTACACAACACGTATGATTTGTTTTCAGGTACGGTATAGAGCAATATATTCTACAACGTCTAATTGTTTGCGTTTGGGCAACTTTGTCTTGCGAGATATATTTCGAAGCAATTTTGGTTTTGATTTTGTAAAAATATTGATTATTTAGAATCGGTGCGCGAGCTCGGCTCAGTCGATAAAGAGACAGTGATTGCAAACACACGAGCCCGGGCACGAAGGCTTGGGTTGGATCCACCATGGTTGAACATTTAATTTGTGCAGCCTTTTGTCATCACACCGTCAGGGACGTTCAGCCGTGGTCTAATCTCCTAATGGCTATCCAGGGGACTGGAAAAAATCCAAACACTTTATTTTTCCATGAGAGTAAGGTTGCAACCCGGATTTCAATTACAAGTGTTGTAGTCTGTCTCTCCATCGGCAGATAATTGTCAACCGAATCGGGTTACTCTTATGGTTGAACTCATGCACCGAAAGGGCAACAAAGTTCTTTAAAATGCCGGCAAAATCAAAAGACTGTCAAAAACATCATGTGCTTCTCTCCTATATTCACAACTACCGTACATTTAATTTGAACCTTTTTTTTTTTAAAAGACACGTTGAACATTATTCTACTCGGTATATCAAATCAACACGCTTGACCGAAGACATTTTGGTCAAGAAATTCCCCAACACGGCTTCGATTCCCCCTTGTCCTTCTTTTCGGGTTTAACATTGAAGTTCAGCCGTGGCTATACGGTGCCAAAAAAGTGCTAAAAGGCGCAATTCTCCAATTGCGCACAAAGACCAAAGCTGCACCGTCCTCGTTTAAGCGGCACGCGCCCAAAACTATCATATTAATGAATAAATTGATGCAATTTTCGGCATGTTGTATTTTTTTAAATTACTGTAATTACAATTAATTTGCTGACATCACAAGTTCATTGTCTATAAGAAATCAAAAGATTCTTCTGGCATTCTTAGCAGATCTTAAGCCTAGTAGCAAAAAAAAACTTTCTTGATCCTCAAAAGATTGAACAGAACGCAGTCTTTAAACGATGGTGTACCGACGAAATGCAATGGTTATCCCTTCTCCTAGTGAAACGAAAAGCGCCCCTGGTTCCGCCGGAAATTCTCGTAGTAAGATCTCTTCTGATAGTGAAGTAAATGACCAAGGTGTTCATTTGACGGGAGAACAGGTTTCAGGTACATTTTTCTTAATGATTCATAAAGAACTACAGACACCCATAAGGCAGTTATTGGGTATAACCAGATAGATCCTCCAATGTGATTGGCTGAGCTGAGAGGGCAAGATTGTCTTGTAACGACCGCGTGCAGTATTACAAACTTTTTTCAGTTTTACCGCTCTTTTGTATTTCGCTTATTTTTTTTCTTTTACAACTTCTAACAAAATTCGAGAAAAGTATATAATACGTAACTTACCAGCCACATTTCCTCGGTCTTTACAGGGAATTATCGGACCTCCGTTTCTTTGTGGTCCGTACGTCAAGGCCTCAGTCTGAGAATTTCCAGTAAAGACCGAGTGGTTTTCAATGTTTTGAAAATATAAAAGAAAAAATTTCAAGTGTAATGATGACGTTGTTTGTTGTCGTTGCCCTTGCGCTGTGATTGGTCAGCTAAACTTTAAATGTCACTCGTAAGTGTCCCCGGCTTCATCGCGTACCCAATGCCCCGTGTGGACACTTATGCAAACTATTTTAAAGTGAAGAAGATCCCATGTAAACAGTATGGACGGGTCCTTAAAGAAGAGCGGACCCAAACTTGAACGGCCCCGCGCAAACGAAGTCTGAATGAACCAGTCAAAGCGCTTGGAACACAATATTCAAGCCTCTTTCTGCTTCCATCTTTGAGGTCGACATATTTTTTTCTTTGCTTTCTTTGATGAATGAATACGAGTAATAACAATAAAACTAGTAGTTTGTTACTTCACATGATAATCTTTATTTGAAAGAATCTCTGCGCATAAACGATACAATCGACCAGTTATGTGTGCGTGTGTTGCGTTCTGACTGTGTGCCTCCACCACAGCTCCATCCCCCGATCATATTTCCCCCAAACATGGGTCACTACGCTATGCAGGCTACGTATACATTAAAACCAACCCAAGGATCGATAAAACTATTTGCTTTTATGTTGCTAAACTTTCAATTTAGAAAGAAAGGCGCACGTTTAACGATAGTTTCTTCTTTTCGCCAGCATTTCGCGAAGTGTTTGACTTATTTGACAGCAACGGAGGTGGTACAATTGACGCAGAGGAACTCGATCTGGCGCTTCAGTCTGTGGATATCAAATTAAGTCAAGATGAAATCCACGAAGTTCTACAAACAATGGATAGAGACGGTATGTGTTTATCACTGTCATCAGAAAAGGCGTCACAGAAAAGGGAGCACTTAATAAACATTGTGCTTACTTTGTTTTCCTAGTACCTATCAATGAGAGAAGGCGCGGGGAAAACGTGCGCGCGAAGGGGGTTTAGAAATTACCGTAAAAAAATAACAATTGTAAACTGCCATTTTCCCTGGATAGCTAGCGGGTCGGCGCTAAATACCCCCGTGTTGCGCTGAACGTGATATACAGTAAATAAATGCGCGTGCGTAATAGAACGCTCGCCAGTCGCCAAAGGACTTTTTCTTAACGTTTTATTCAGTACGCACGTTTGCTAAAACACGGGACTGCAAACAGGCTAATAGCTTCGTATTTTTACCCTTAAAAAATTAATATCAGGCTCTTGACTTAACACAGGATTTCCTTTAACAAGCCCTATAGTAACAAATACTGGACTGACTATTTTACCCTCCAAAAAATACGATGGTCGTGCCTACCACTCCAATATAGGAAGTACCACCCGGGGGGGAAATGGTATTGATAGTGATGAACTATAACATCACGTGATATATAATCATATGATCGCGTTCTTTGGAGACTGAAAGAAATGGGTTAAAATATACTTCAAACATGTGAGTTCGGATATTTTCAATAACCTACAGCCATTCCTGGTTGATCTAGAATTTGCATACTTTTTAACCTTTTTTCAAAAGATTGTTCATAAACCAGTAAAGTTAATTTTCTTTAGTCATTTTTTATTATCATGAAACTCCTGTTGTCGTTAACCGACTGTTATTGTTATCGTTGTTGTGTACAACAAAGTGTTAGAAGCATCCTAGACTTAGGTAAACCTGTAATCTCGTGGGATTCCCGCATGTGAAGGATTCATATAGTAAAACATGTTGTAAAAGTAACAGTTTGTAAAAGAACCACCACCCCAGTCCTCCCCTCCCAACCCACACAAACACGAATGAGATATCGAGCTAACACTGACTCTATGTACGATATTCTAACTCAAGATAAAATCATCGAAGGTGGTAATAACAGCTACAATGGCTGGGGAACTAAAATCCGTCACCTTCAGTCGAAATTAGCGACAATAGTGAAATTTAGCCGTCTGCCGTTTGCCGTATATTTGCCTTGTTTTTTGGTTTTAGCTTCAAGTTGACGTGAGCTTCACGCGAAAACACGCGAGCGACTCGAATTAGACTGGAAACTACTGTCAAGTAAATTAAGATCATGGATAGATAAAAAAAAAGTCTCGCCTAAATATCGAACACGAAAACTCTTACCTTAGCGTGCGTACGGCAAACGTGAAACGGCAGACGCGGGAAAATCTTGCTGACGTGTCATGCACATTTCACGTTCACGTCTCGCGTATACGCGACACTAAACCTCCGTAATAGCATTGAAATTAACGTAACATTGAAATTGAAGTGAGACGGTAACGGTTTTGTGTAAAAAATACGCAAAGCATTTGACTTTTTTTTCTTTTGTAGGAAACGGAGAAATTGACTTCATGGAGTTCCTAAATCTAATGACAAATACTGAGCGCTTCCTAGAAAGTTTTGGTGAGCATTGGTATAATATCGCCGGTACAAACTAGGATTTAAGGATGTGGGTGTAGCACTTTGGGCCTCGTTGAAAAATGTCGCGGGATTATTTTTGCGCGCGAGATCTATGCAGGAAATTTGACTTTATATAATACCTTTAAAATTTTCATTTTTTCGGGGGGGATCTTTGGGTTGTTTTTATCAGATTATTTTCAATAACAGTCAGTTTAGATCTTATTGCAGTTGCCTGTGTTAAACCGCACAGCTCTTTCAGTCCTATAAGTTATCAACATACAACTTCTACCTAATTAACCCTTACAAAACAAGAGATTTAGTAGTAAGAAAATTAGAATTGATCAAACAAAGCCAGGATTATCTGGTTTAATTGAGTATCTGTTCCCCCTGGACTAGATAAGATTTCCAAAAACTGGTTCAAACAATAAGCAAAACGCTAATTTAAACATTTCCTAAATCTCGCTTAGTAGAAATAGCTAAAACCGAAACAGTCAATAGAACTAGTATTTTTGAGGTAGTAGTCTCAAAAAAATTCTTGTTTACAACACTTGATTAAACTTGCCCCCGAACTCAAGGCTATAATTATTGTAACTTAGTTCAGTTTGTTGCCAGACCAAACAAGTTCCGCGGAGGAAAGACAAAGAAGAGAAGCCCTTTTGTTTGAGGCACTTACACAGTTCATGAAAAAATCAGCGCTACATTCACTCCAGGAAATAGTAGGGTACGTCTGCCTATTCGAGTCTATATATGTCATTTACTATATACAATAATACAATATTATTATTATTATTATTATTATTATTATTATATATCATACAATAATATAAATTTTATAAATACGTAAATTTATCTGATAGTTGTTTTTACTCTTCTTTAAATTTTCGATGAAGAACCAATTGTTTACTAATGAAATGCAACAATAAAGATCATAATCAAATGGTAGTTTGAATCTTGCATATATAAAGTTGAAGAAGTTGTTGATTCACAAGTTGAAAGCTCTGAAAAAAGTCTGAGAAGAACTGAAGCAAGTAGCAACGTATATTATTGGACATATCGAGCGAGCAGTTTGCGAGACGTATGTCAAGCGGGAATAGACAAGAACTTAACCAGTGGCTC
>JAOBRD020272351.1:0-23206 GCA_027575215.2 Hydrozoanthus sils | reverse complement strand
TTAACCCCCCCCCCCCCCCCTCCTATAGACACGTAGAAGGACAATAAACTTAGACCACTGAAGTTTTAGTGCAAGAATTATCTTTTTGCCAACAAAAGATATTCTTATACTGAGGCAACCTGGGCACGAAGTTGATACCAAGGTACCGTATTCCACGCATAATAGGTATAAAATATCATTACGGTTTAATAAAACAAAATATTTAGGGCATGGCCCTCGAATAATTTTCCCTTTTTGGCGGGGAAATAAAAATAATGACCCCCGGATTCAAGGAAATACGGTACTTGTATTTGGATTTCAAATGTAAGGCCAAGGGGAACTTTTATTCCGAGGGTTTGCCGAGTTTCGAATTTAGGGTCTTATGCATGGAGGGGCTTATACACGGGGAGAGGGAAGGAAGGCTTATACACGGAGGGACTTCGGTAGCAACACGAAGTGTAACAAATACAAAGTTCCCTTTTATAAATAGCTTTATTCGCCGTTACTTCATCATCTTGTAAATAACCTTGAAAATTTGAATAAAATTAGTTTATGTCACAATAGTTACAGATAAAATTTGTTGAAAACAGTGTTAATGAAAGTGTGATACTACGACCAGCGGTTACAAAATCAAATTCAAGACTTCAAACTTATAAAAAAATAAATGGTCTCGAAACCCTGGAAAAACACTCGTTTCAAAAGGGCATTTCCCAAGTTTACAAGAAAAAAAATGGAAAAAACAAGATATGAAAAAAGCCAACGTCCCCCTACAAACAAAATCCAAGATGTTTCATTTTTAGGTTCTATGGAAACTCTACATACGAAATGAAAATGGCACTTCACGAAGAATAGTGTTTTTGATAACCGACCTCCAACGACAAATCGTGCACTAACCCTTGAATCGTTAGAGCAAAACTGATCTTCATATATATTCAACACATCAACATTGTTTTCACCGGCGGATAAAACTTCGAATGAAATGTTTAAACCGCGTACGCAGTACAGAGAAAGAAATGCATATTAGGCATTTTCACAATCCTACGCAGTGCGTATATTCCACTGTTTTGGCGGGCCACAGGCCTTACAAATTTTACCGAATCAATATGAATACCGTACAATTATATCTTGGAAACCACAACATTTATAAGACCTATGGCCTGCCAAAACAGTGTAATATACGCACTGCGAATGCCTTATTGTTGGAAATAAAGGATTTTTAATTGTTTGAATTAAAATTGAGTTTTTAATGGTACTAATCAGAAACCGACTTAATGGTAATCAACTGGCTTGGTATTAAAATATTTCCTTGTCTATAGAGATTTACTTAACACGATACTAAGTAATGATCTAGCAGCCAATTTTAATAATAAATAGGAATGAATCATTTCTTACGAATGCCTTCTCTAAAAGCTACTTACATATTTATATATATAACCAGAGAACAGTTTTCTAATGAAGAAGCAAACGCTTTGAAAAATTGACTAGGCTTTCCGAGTTGGACGTCACTTCAATTGTAGAGAATGCATGATAAGGTAGAACACAGCCTAGTATTTGGGTTAATTGAGACGTTTCTCTCGGATTTATAAAAGCTCACCAACTGTAAAGATAATACTACTGACGAAGTCTATGAAATGTCTCTATAAGAATTTTCTTGAATGAAACAGAATGAGTATGATCCCAAATTATTATTTTTAAAAGGATAAATAGCAATCCTGTAGTAAATTACTTCTTATTTAAAACACAACAACAAAGATATGTATCAAATGTGCTAGGATTCACAGACCACAAGACCAGATTTCCTTAAACTTAACTGGGCTAGACATCAAAAACATCGGATCAGGAAATATAAAAACGTTTTAGCCCGACAAGAAAAAGTACCCTACCCAGGTATTAAAAATGTTGGCTCTTAAATGTATCTCCTACACCGATTCTTTGCAGGACCATTGCTTTTCTAAAGAGTGATTTTCTGTAATTCGGAGCTCTCAATGTCGATCCCCGATGTATGTAATTCAAATAAAAAAAGTAGGTAGCAGAAACTTCGGCACCTTAAAGAATATTTTTTTCAGTAAACACGACGATAAAAATGCACAGTTGCAGCAAAGGAAGAAACATAGTTTTGCGTAAGATACTGAGAGGTCGTTAATAATAACAAAGGAAGTCTTCTGAACTAAACGAAAATCTGCAACGTTATTGTTCAAACAACGCCACTACTATTTAGTTGTTTTAGATTGCTACAGAGGCCTAAAAAAGACAAAGATATCTAATAGTCCGAACAGTTTATGACTCAACGACTCCGCTAGTTGGACCTCTGGGCCTGGTTGTACGAAGGCTGGATAAGCTATCCGCCGGATAAGCACTCTTTATTTTCAACAGTAAAACTACGAACGAAAGTGGTTTGACACCTTTTACCCATTACTTTAGGAGTCTTCCACTCACTTAACAACCAGGGATAGAGAAATCAGCAAAGAGTCAAACAATCTTTGATTTATTAGTGACGACAATTAGCTTTTATCCAGTGGAAAGCTTCTCCAGGCTTCGTACAACCAGCCTCGACTGTTGTTTGTAATCAACTGTTTACGACTCCCAGTAGGCAACTACTGGGAAACCAGCGAAAACTGCCCCTCAATCACTTGATGATATTGTATGATCATTTCTTCTACACTACTTTTCCTTTTGAAGCTTAGGATCTTAGGATCTTTTGTCAGTACCGAAATGAAACACTAGCAGCAAGAAACGCCACGCTGATGATGATAGACCAATGTTTCTGCTTCCAGACCAAGTTAATGTCGGGGCAATTGCAATGGCTTTGAGCACAGCATGGCCGGCATGCAGTTTAATCACTCTTGAGCTTGTAATGGGCATGTTGGTCACCTAGGAACAGAAAAACATCTTGGGTTAGGTATTTCTTCCAACTCGAGACTAGCCCTTAGCACAATACAGAACTGAATACAAACAGGACTTTAAAACTCGGCTGTATTTAAGTTGGTGCTTAAAACAATATTGAAATACAATAATCACTAAAATTATTTTTTCTTGTTATCCTCATCATCATTATCATTCTTATTCTTACTACTGGCAGTATTATTGTCGTTATAGTTATTATCACTATTACTATTATCATAATCATCATCATTTTTAAAATCAATTAACATAACTATATCTATAATACTTTTTGTTGTTGCTGCTATAGGACAGGTTTCCTACAAAGGTCATTGGCTACTGGGAGTATTTACAAAACAAGTTTCTTCACTAATTTATGTTTTTGCCTTACAGATATCAGAGACAACAAGAGTTGTAGTATGTGCCCAAGACTCGAACCTTGCTCCTGTTTGTAGTCTTTAATTTGAAGTAAAAGATTAACAATTCTCAAACTGAACACACTGACCTCCCTTTTTTCTCTTTCCCCAAACAACCAATACAGTTGACATTTAACTACACAAAACGTGAACTGCACAACCCACTTGAGGAGTGCTTTGAATTGTGCGGCTGTTTTTCCTTGAGCGAATTTTTTGCCGTTTTGTATTGCTACAGTTTTGGGACATTATTTGAACTTTATGTAGTATTTAGAAAAAATTGCAAAGGATTATGGATTCACATGGTAAAATAAATGTCTTTCTGAGTCAACTTCGGCATAATGTCAAGAAGAACTCAGTGAATCTAGTTCTAAGAGTTGTACAAGGTGCGTGCTACTTACCATAGAACCGTCTTGATATGAGCTTTAGGACTTCATCTAGTAAGATAACTGGGAATGAGAACTTGAGAACTGCCATCCACTCTGCCCAGTTGAGGGGAGTAATTCGAAAGATAGTCTGAAATGGGTATTAATGAAGAATTATTCAACTAATTTACCAAAGAGCTATAACAAAGGAGCAATACAAAACAACGTCTCACAAACTGAAAGTGCATATGGCTGTAAAATTCACTGTGTTAATTGTCATCAAGGGCCAGAGAGTATCACTAACAACTTTAAACCAGCAGTTTTTTTATTCACTCTTAGTTCTTGGAAATTAAGGCGTTGAAAAAAGAAGTTTGAAATTGGCTGATTCTAGATTTTTCATAGGAATTTAAAGTTTGCATTTTAGTGGTTTGCGATGGGGGATTGGGTTATGCTGTTATTCCCAGACAACTCCACTTACTACTTACATTGGTAACAGGAAAATACAAGATGATAAAGTGCATGATGAATGAGGCAGCGATAGCTGTTACCAAGGACCAGTTCTGAAATGGTGGCATCACCAGTATGCTTTGGTTCTCACTTATACTGCAAACAAAGCAAATACTTCATCAATCACACCCTGTAACCGTTAAGTAAAGGTCTGTGTAAGAACTAGGGAACCTCCCATTGTTCTGCAGTATTTTGATTTTCCCACACCAGAATGTTTAAATTTTCATACTGAGAATACATTGACCAGTATACAACATAGTTTTAAGTAAAATAATAATTAAGCCAATAATTGAATTCCAAAACAAAAGCGAACTAAACCAATGCACAGAAAACTAATGTTCATTTTTCTTAAATTTAAAAACAGAAATGTTTCAACTAGAAAGGAATGAATGAATGAACTTGAAGAAACACATCAGCATACTTATGAAGATATTGTCCATTTAGCCCATCACATCAACAGTTTAATAACATTGCAATTAGCACCTTTCTGTATTCCACTGCCATTAACCTCCCTAGTTCTTACTTGGATCAATACTTAAACACTATTTTACACCAGAGGGAGGGAGGAGGGGAAAAAATTCATTTGCATGTAAAATTATATACTCAGTGTAAACAAACTACCCAACAAATTTTCCAAGTTCAAGTAAAATTTATCAGTGTTCAAACATATTGCAAGCACCAGCTTTCAAAGCCCTGATTAACCAAAATTGTAGTTCTTGTCTTTTATCAAAAGTAGCTTGTAAGAACAAACTCACCTGTTTAAAGCATTGAACATTTCTATTGTAACTAGCACTGACAAAGCCATGGTCATGTGATGGGGGTCATTGAAAACTGAACAGTCAACACCAACAAATGCACTCGGCTCATTTGGACACTGCATATGGTGTGTCTAGAAAAAACAAATTTGGTTAAAAGTAAATTCTAACTGGTCAACTCTATGTTTGAATACGGGGTTGGCACTTATCGAATAGGAGGTTCTTTCTTCTTCTCTTTGAATATCAAACTTTCATGGAGCACAATATTTCTACTGGATGTATTCATGGCATTTGCAAGTTGTTATTATTTTACCATAAACACTCTAATAAGCCCCCCCCCCTAGTCTTAGAGCTTCAAGTTTCAAATTAGCCCCGTATGTCTAAATAAGCCCCCCCCCCTCCCCCATCCAAACATAAAGGCAAAGAAGCTAAAACATAAGGGGTAATTGTGTCAAGAATATATTTTGTTAACATATTTATCTGTTCCAGTTCTTTAAAAGGGCTCTTTATAACACCAGAAGAACCCCGAATTACTAATTGCTATAAAAACTGCTTGCTATGTTGTTTTTCTGCCTTTGGCTATTGACAATTTTTAAATAAGCAGCTCCTCTCTAATATACCCCCTATTTGAAAGGTCTAAAAATTAATTTGCCCCAAGAGGCTTATTAGAGTGTTAACGATATTTCTTCATCAAAGCCAAGCCTGCCAAAATACACTAAATATTCCATTCTACTACTTCATAAGTTAGGGCAAAACAGCCATGCACCTTTCTTATACAACCGAAAATAAGGTTTGAAGAATTGCAAGTATGTCTTTCATTTTGGGAAAAAATCTCTTGCTTAAAGAGTAAGAAATGTTTGACCTCTGTGTCTACTTACCAACTGATAAAAGGTGAGCTGTGGGCCACCTTCATAAAACAAAAACCACCACCCTGAAGCGGCCACTGTGGCTATACCAACATATATACCAATAGCCATGTATCTAAAGAACAACCATCCACTAATGAGACCCTCTTTTGGTGACCGGGGTGGCTTCCTCATAATATCCACTTCAGGGGGGTTAAAGCTCAATGCCGTGGCAGGGGGGCCATCAGTCATCAGGTTTACCCACAACAGCTGCACAGGAATCAAAGCTTCAGGCATTCCAAGGGCAGCTGTGAGGAATATACTGAAATCCCAAAAAGGGTAAAAAAGTCAAATGATAAATTTATATTCACAAATTAGTTTGTTGACAACTAGTGGCTATCTTTCAAGTTTTAAAGGACAGAAAACCAGGATTTCAAAGTTTCTTTTATACAGATTTTTTGAAAGAGGTTTTTTTAGTTCCAGTAACAACCCTTATAACAAAAATGTCCAAAAAAATTGCAAGTGAATTCAAAACTTCAATACCTGAAAGCCATTTCTGACTTACATCTTTGTTACAAAGCTAGGTTGTAGTTACCTGACAACCTCTCCAATGTTGGAAGAAATGAGGTATCTGATAAACTGCTTGGTGTTATTATAGATAGCTCTACCCTCCTCTACAGCAGCCACTATTGTGTTGAAATTGTCGTCAGCAAGAACCATTTCTATTACAATGTCAAGGAAAGACTCTACAGAAAAGCACTTGATGTGTAAAATCAGTTCAAGGAGAAAGAACAGACTTATCTTTGTTATTTGAATGTCACAAACTAGTACCAAGAACCATTAATTTGACACATACAACAGACACTTCAGGCACAGACCAACTCTGGTCATTATGATGTTCAAATACTCTCAAGTACTAATTAAACACTGTAAGTATGAGACCAGAGTGATCAGATATGATTGGCACCTCCTTGTTGTGCAGTACACAGTGAACAGGACATGGTGTGTGCAGCCAGAAGGAGAATACCTCCGACTGTCTAACACACAGTCATGTCCTCAGGGTGCCACTGTGTACTGTGCACTCAGAGAATGGATTAATCAGTTGCATCACATCACCAGCTCATACACTGGAGCTGTACAAGTAACAAGAACTAAGTACTGGTGTTTTATTCACTGTCTAATGTTTTGTCTTTTCAACACATCTTCAGGAAACAACAAAAAATAAACAAATTCTTGACAAGGGAGAGTTTAATTTTACTTTTCTATAACAAAATTGCAAGATAATTTTTTGAATATAGGTTTGCCTTACAAATGATTATTATTAAACAAAGCTAGAGGCTAGAGCAGCCAACCAGGTATTTGTAATAAAAAAGAAATTAAGCCAAGGAAACAAAACTTCAAAATTTTAAAATGTTCTTTGATATCAACAAATTCTTGTAAATCCATTAAATCAAAAGAATGCAGCAAGACTTTTTGCTGGCTCAATAGCTATAAGCACTTTCCAAACAAATTTTCTGGTTTAAATCTGTTAATAATCCTACATTAACTTGTTACTAATGCCCAAAAAAGATACCAGATGCACTCTTAGCCACAGCAGTTCCAGAGCCCATGGCAACTCCAATTTCTGCCTTTTTCAAAGCTGGCGCATCATTAACACCATCGCCTGTCATGGCAGAGATTTCCCCTTCGCCCTGAAGGTATTCCACAATCTTGCTCTTATGTGATGGCTCAACGCGAGAGAACAGCCTAGAGAAGGGCCAGACGACACGAGTTAACTGAACAGCCTCTTCATGACTTTTTGATTCAGTATTATACACTGCTTAGCTAATGAACACACTACAATTAAATATACACTAAATTTGATTATCCAAGCCTCAATTTTACAAAGCCCTTACTTAACTCAAATTGCTTCTAGTCTTCAGTGTTTTCTGAGCCTTAATATTTAACAGTCAGTTTGAGCTCTTGTATCAGGTCTACTTCCCCCCTTAAAGTAACTTAACTTTAAACTGAATTTGTTTTATTGGTTATTTTCTTGGCTTTAGTTTTGTACCTACAAAGACTGCAATTAAACCTTGATTAAAATTTCTACAAGATAACATGCAGCTGTATTCAGTACATTAAACAAAGGAAACTTACCTTGCTCTTAAACAAGCTCTCCTTTGTTCCTCAGCATTCAAGTCGTCAAATTCTCGCCCAGAAAATGATAAACCTAAAAGATAAGCAACCCCACAGTCAGATTCATAACCAAGATTTCACTCAAAACTATAAACTCATTTTATTTTATCGTTTCCCCTTCCCCTTATATGTTTTTATACTTTTTTTAGTTTTCACTTAGCTTCACAAATTCTGTTTATAGATGTTTCGCCTTTGCATCATTTTTTTAAAATTTAACATAATCATAGTAACAGAGAATTCTTGCTTAGTTAGTTACAACTACACAAACAGCAGAAAAAATTAAAAAGAAAATTTAAGTTGATATGAACTTCTTCACTACCAGAGCAACAAAAAAGTATTAAGTCACTTGCTCCAGATGAAAATTAACACTTTAAATGCTACCTTGCTTCACTTCCAACAGCATAACTAAACCTTGTAGCTCTAAGTCGACTGAATCATGAGTTATCAATAAAAAGTAGTTTTAAATTTAATCCTGGATCATACCTGTAGTATCTTCATTGGGTCCAAAAACTCCAATCTTCTTGCATATGGCTTCAGCTGTAGCCTACAAAGCAGATCACAGGCCTTGTTATCAACTTGAATAAGACACCTGACCACACCTGAATAAGCTTTGTGATCTAGAAACAAAGATGCCAGCTAAACTATTGAAAACTATGTGTAATACATACACAACTTCTCTGCTACTGCTCATACTGGGATGTGGATAAAATCAATTAATACCTCTGAAGGTTATCTAAGCTGGTCTGTTAGTGTATTAAAATAACAAAAACAAGATTATCCTGTTAAAACCAGAAACACACAGGAGCTAATTACCTTGTTGTCACCCGTGATCACAATGACTCTGATACCGGCGTCCTCTGTGCATTTCTTGATGGCTCCTATAACCTCAGGCCTTGGGGGATCCAACATGCCAACCACACCCACAAATGTCATGTTGGACTGTAAAACAGCAGTGCATTCATCACTGGATGCAAATTTCTACCATTATGAAAGTTCTAAAAACTCCAGCAAAAATCAAAACAAATAACTATCATGAAGTTTTATACAAATACTTAGAGATAAAATATAGCTAAAACAGCCGATACTGAGTGGTTACCTTGGGAAACAATGTCTTAGTAGTACCTCAATTTAGTTTTTTGAAAAAAATGAAACACAACCTTTGAAACCAGAGAAAAAGATGCTATAAAGTACTAACCTACATTAAACTATTGCCAAACCAGTTCTGCAGTAAACATTTGTCAGTTCTACTGCTCTTTCACTTATACAGACAAGTGAAGGGGAATCCAGCAAAACTCATCACGCATATGTTTGCTGCTTCAGCATGCTGAAAATGTCTTTCCATATAGTTTATAAAAACTCTTTGGTTTGAACTCCTTTCAAGAGAAAACATTCTAATTTTACATGACAAGGAAATTTAAACTTTTGTTTCCCTTTTAGGATTTTATTCTTGATTTTTACTCGTTTTACTAAAAACTCTTGCAAAAAAAGGAATAGATGAAAAGATACTTTACAATACAAACTTTATGAAATCAATATTGAGTGCAACATTTATGAATAGGCTAATTTAGCACAGAGAAAAACTGAACTAACCTCATAATCACTGAATTTCTCAGGCTTTTCCAGATCCATCTTGTTTAGTGGCAAGGGTTCATCAACAGTAGCCAATGCCAAGCATCGCAAGGTATCTGAACCTAAGTTAAATGGTGAAATTTGAGATCTAAACTTGAAATAAAACCTTAAACCAACTGAATTTCTGAATGGTCTTTATTAATACTTTAAATGTATTGGGTAGCAGGACTTTCCATAGATACTTTAAGAAGCAATGTGCTAACAACTTTGTAGGAGTCCTCACTAAAATAATAAGCTTTGAATGAGATATGTGGTTAAACAACCACAACTGATCACCCACCTGTTCCATATACCTTTACAAGATCCAAAATCTCTTGTTTAATTTTGGGTGTCAATGGTGTCATTTGCTTGCCAATCCTAACATTTGTACATCTGTCCAGAATGCTTTCAGGTGCTCCCTGATTGATATATAGTATAATAATACTGTAACAGCTAATCATTTCAATCTATAGATAGATTCATCAAGTTCTACCTACTATCTGGAATCAAAATACTCCAAGGTTCTTTTTACTGCGCTCTATTAATTTTGCTACCAGAACTAAATTTAAATCAGATTGAAGTTTCCATCATCCAAGCTCATTCTCTCTCAAAGCAAGGTCAAAATTGTACATAAAAGATAAAGTACACTAAAAACTAACCTTAACAAACATTCTCGGTCCTCGTTCATGCACTGAGTTGGGTCCAGCAACTTTAGGTACACAGTACACACCCATCGACTTTCTGTCCCGGGAAAACTCAAGAGTAAACTCCTAAAATGCAACACAGATATGAAAAACATGCCAAGTATCACTTTTAGGTCCAACAAAAACTATTTTTACTACTTACAACATTGTGTATGCACTATAAAATTAACTACTTGATATTTTAAAGCATGCACACACCTTTATACACCAATTCAAAAAACACATCACAAAAGTTTAGAAATAGAAGCAATTGATCATTAACTTCTGTGGCAAACATCAAACATTCTCTTTGCATTCTACTTGAATAGTATCTCAGAAGTCTAGCCTGAATTCATCAATCTAGAATTCAGATGAATGAATGAAATTTTTCATCACTGATACATCCAAGAATTCCACAGCATTAACAATTTACCAATATTTACAATACTTTGTTTCTTGTACAAAATCAATCTTAGTATCACAGGGTTTTCAAAAGTTGCCAACACCCAACGCGAACCAATGCCTACTTTGATCATTTGTTCTGTACTTCTGGTTCTTTTGGGGCCTTTAAGTATTTTTGGTCCTGAAAATGCACCAAACTACACACCTTTCAAAATAAGCTCTTGCTACTTTTACTTTTTTTACTTTTTTATAAATTGAAAACCCTGTTTCAGTTCTCTTTTTCACCACAGTAAATTTGAATGAACAAATTCATACACATATTATTCTTATTTACCTCAACTTATTTAGCCAAAAACATTAAGGATCTTCAAATCTTGTAGTGCAAATTTCATTCATTTGGCAAATATAGTAGTCTCTAGTAATCAGTTGATCTAATTGTTTGAAGAATAGTTTAAAATGTGATTATGATGATTTAAATTAGTGTAACCTATAATTCCCAAAGTTAGATGTAATTATCAAGACCTTAATTCAAATCCTAAACAGCTGCTGGTAAAGCAACGGTCCCTAACACTGTACCTTGTCAAAATGGTTATTTATTTGTGTGCTACAGAAGTGTGCTAGTTCTGCTTTGCTCTTTCCAGCAAGATTGCTGCCAAATACATTCAGTTTCTCCACAAGAACAATAAGAGCTGTCTCGGTTGCTTCACCAACTTTCTCATAAGAATCTCTGACCTGTAAGATTAGTTTTAAACAAACTCAAATCATGTTTTAAGTTGCAATCTTCAAACAAGTTACATATAAAGAAAGCAGCAGAAACAAAATTCAATGTTCCCCAATAAAATGAGGTAGTAACTTCTTTACCTCAGCTGTGCACTCCCATCACACATTAAATATACATTATATATATACTAAAAATCAAACCATTACTAGTGAGGAAAATTGAGCATTTCATACTCAAGTTGTTTTTCACTAGGCCCTTCAGTTGTAACTAACTCTTGTTTTCTTTTCTTTCTACGACTCTTTTCGATCCTGGTGGACTCAAAACAACAACTATCTGTTCTGCACACACAAACAACTGCTGTATATTAAACTTGACAGAGGGATTTGACAAACCAAACTCAATAACCTTAGGGTATAAGCTCAGTTGCAGGTCTTGAAAATATAAATTCAAAGAGTAACAAAGTGTCAAAACTTACTGCATTATAGTCCACACTAGAATCATTGCACAAAGCACAGATTGAGGCAAACTCTGGTAATGCCTCGTAATCCAGAGGATTAACACTTTTCCCATTTCTGGTCCTAAAACATAGGTTGGACAAGCAGTAGTTAGTTAGATATATACATATAAACTTTAACAGTTGTACTAGCAACTCAGATATGAATTGATATCTAATTATTAGCATTATTATTTATGTTAAGTTGTCCTTAGGAGACAACCTTTAACAATTTAAACATAATGGGTTCAAACTTAACCTTCACCCGCTTCTCAAAGGCTACCATAAATGTTCAGACAACAAGTATGAAACATAAGCAGCTTGATTTTCACACAAGCCTTCTAACCATGATAAGCTATAGTTGTAAAAAAAGGTCATTATTTTACTTTTGGGGGTTATTAAAGGGCAAGATACAACATGAGATGGTTTGCATGTACGAATGAGGCAATCGATCAATAATAAACCACTACTGTTTGGTTCGCCCAACAACACAGATAACCTTACCTAGGTCATACTCCAGTCAGAATCAGCATTATTGGGATTGTTAACAGTTCTACTCGTATAGCAACTTGACAAAGTAACATGCATTGATCTCTACGCCAACAGTTGAGAAACAATTCAACACTTACACTTTTCCCACTGGAGAAAACGTTGTTCCTTCAACTTCAAACTCACAAAATTCTGCTCTATCTCTCTTAACTTTGTCAAGGATAAAAAACTGTACAGAAAATATAACGGAAAAAAAACTCTTAACATCTAAGGACATTAATCAAAATGTTGATATGTTACCAAGCTAAAAGCTACACAAAACACATAATTAAACACTCGTTACTTGGACATAAACTCAGGCTCTGTGTTAATGTCTACTGATCTCACACTCAATTTAAACTGCATAAAGTGGTCTAGTAGCAGTCAATGCAACCCTAACCTTGAGAAAATAACACTTTAACCTCAGACTATCACCACCAAATTCACCAAATTAGGTATACGCAAAAGAAAACCTAGCTCTTACTTGAGTAGTATCTCAGGGGTAAGAAACTATTCAACATTACTGATTTCAGATCGGCGAGTGAATGTTTTCATCATTGATACTCCCAAGAGAAAGGAACAACTATAACTTTAGATCATAATTTCAATAACTCTTAAGACACCTATATCTTTTTTATTATACATACTAAAACTTGTAATCTGAGACAACAACTTCATTGGTGACAAACAAACCTTATTGACAGACATCATATTAGTGGTCAAAGTACCAGTTTTATCAGAGCAGATGACTGAGGTGCAACCCAAAGTTTCTACTGATGGTAAACTTCGCACAATGGCATTTCGCTTTGCCATCCTCCGTGTTCCTGGATAAAAACAACCAGAATTTACCACCTTGATTGATAAGCAGCTTTGTTTTTTCTTTTGAAATATTACCAACTGTCCACATTGTATGTAAAGGTATATAAACATCCGTCAAGAAATAAAAGAAGTCAGTTTTTGCACAAAACTCATTATTTAAAAGGGTTTAGAATGATTCATGCTTAAAAAGTATCTCAGAGAACTAAGTCTGTATCAATCACTCCAGATTTCAGATCGGCGAGTGAATGTTTTCATCATCGATACTTCAACTAAAGGCATGGCAATCCATTCATACGTTAAATATCACTTTACCAGGCAAGTCTATACAAGTTCAACATGCAAAAGCCCTACAAGTCACCACACAGGACACAAAAGACTATGAAAACCAGCATAACTAAAAAAAGGTTAAGCAAAGAAGCAATATCTATGACCAAAATATGCATGCTATAAGTTTAAAATGGAAATATGCAGCACCAGCAAGTTTCATTACTTGCATCCAAGCATGTCCATCTATAGATCATTTGGAGAAAGCCATTCAAATTGAGTCTAAATATTTACTAAAACTTAGTGACCACAACCAAAAGTAAAGCAAGTGGGGGGCTAGCAAAAACTCAAAATTTTTGAAGTCTGCATATTAATAAAGCCATAAAATATTGTAATTAGTTTAGTAAGACTAAAAACTACTCAATGGAAAAGAGATACTTCAAATCTCACTTACCCAGAGCAAGACAGGTTGTAATCACTGCTGGTAAACCCTCGGGAATTGCAGCAACAGCTAATGCGACTGCTATCTTGAAATAGTAAATTGCTCCCTAGAACATAAAACATGCATCAAACAATAAATGTATCAAAACAATTTGTTTATTATCTTGACATCAATTATAAAAGCAAACTTCAAACGTTCCACATACCTTAACCCATGACCCTCCATGTATAGGATCGTTGAAGTGTCCGATATTTATTGCCCAAACTACAATACAGATTACCGTAATGACCTGCAGAAAAAATAAATTCATAGCAATAAACAAATCAGACCACAGACAGCATAAACCAAAAAAACCCATCCACTTAAAGTTAATTAAAAATAGATTGCATTGCAAACCTAAATAAATGTTGCTATTCTGTGAAAAGCTTTTAAATATAAATCCTAATGCTAGGTAGATGATACCCAACTCCATTTTGAGAAATTAAAATGTACACCTTTGACAACTGCTCCCCAAACTCATCTATTTTCTGCTGTAAAGGTGTTCTTTCGCTTTCGGTTTCTACCATCTCATTTCTGATTTTACCTAGAGATAAATGAAAACATAACTCAATCACAACAACCAAATGAATACTTAAACAATCAATCACTCATTTGTTTAGAATCTTAAAACTTAAGGAGCACTTTTGACAATTTTGCTGTGAAATTAGAAATTTCAAGGGGCATCATGGCAAATTGCTAAAGCCATTGGTTACTTCAAGCCCTGATATGCATTGCGCATAAGTGTGAAAATGTCATATTGATCAATGTGTGGGCCCTCACAAGAAGTGAAGAGAAGGTCACACAAAATGTCCAACCCTAGGCAAGATCATGGATCAAACCCAGGACCTCCCACTTGGCAGTCAGAAATCTTACCATCTGGGCCAAGCACATACACACAATATGCCTCAAGAAAACAGTTTCCAATAAACAAAAAAGAAATCTGTCGTGAAACTATTACCAATGAATGGCATTCCAAGGATGGCTCACCTATTTCTGTGTTAAGCCCAGTACCGACAACAACCCCACTACACTTTCCAGCAGCAATATTTGTTCCCTGTCAAAGATTTGAACATGTAATGAACTGCTTTAGTAACTACACATCAATCCTCTTGCATAGTGACAGTATAAGTGGGGATCTTCAAATTCAAAAAATTGATAATAATAATGAATTACTGGATCAGTTGTCATATGTTATAATCAGTTTTGTTCAGGTGAAACACGGATTAACAATCACATCATATCCAGTAACACAACATAAAATTTACATACTGTGCTATAAACTCACAACCCCACTAGGAGAAAAATCTGGGGACACAAAATTAAAATCATTTTGATAAATTCATGCAGGTTCTCACACACACAAAAACAATTTTTCACAGCTGCATGCAATCTACATCTGTGTTAAGGCAATCAGAATATGATCGCGCAATTCCCAACACCCTGTTAAAACTGGCTAATCAAAAAATTGGGTTGCTATTAGCAGACAACAATGTTTTTAATTTAAAATTATTACTGAGCTTTTCAAGAAATAGTTATACAGAAAGCAACAAGTTAACCTTAAATTGCAAGTAAAGCACCAAGTACAAACATTAATTTATTTAACAACAATACTAGATTTTGAATGCACTGTAAAAATACTACATTATGTTACAACAAGAACATACAAAAACTGTCTTCCAATAGAAATCTACCATTTACATTTATATAGAATACTGGGTTTTAGTCTATAATTAGCTGTGTGATTATAAAAGCACAGAAAAACAAGGCAAAAACAACTCAGTAATAATTGACAACTATCAAGTAACTTTTCAACCTACAAAATTGAAACTATGTAGCTTAGCTGTTGTCAATAAAACTTGAGGATTCTGATAGCCCTATCCCAACTTAAAGAATGACAGTCATCCAAACAAATCAACAACTAAGAACTTGGTAGGTCACAACTCAAATTATATAATAACAACTACTGATTAATATACTTACAGAAAACAGCATGTTCACTTTATCTTGATTTACAGCTTTGGGGTCTGGTATTGGATCTGTATGCTTAATTACACTAATACTTTCACCTGCAAAGACAAAAGAACCCTTTTAAAACTGAAACAATGGAACAAAGATAAAACAAACAAATTAGGTTTTAATAGTGCCTATTTCTAGCAAAATTGAAAGACATTCTTAAATAAAAAAGGAACAAAATTCTTCATGAGAAACATCTGAACCACATTTATTAATAAGAGGGTCAGAAATAGGGTTTTCCAAGAACACTAATATTTAATTACCATGATTTGTGAATGAAAGAATTTATTTCCCGTGATCTGTGATAGAAAGTATTGCTGTGATTCATGAAACGATTAATTTATTTCTTGATATTCGTGAACTGAGTCTAGAAGAAGCATATTTTTCATGAAATAATCCTTCAATTTACAAAATAGCCAAGCATTTCAGATGTCAGAACTTGAAAAAACGTTTGAGGAACTTGGCACGCCAGTCATACACAGACAAGTTTAGAAGCCGAATGGTGAGAGTCGGCTGTTCCCTCCATTCCATGCTTGGACACAATGTTTTCTTTTCATAGTTAAAGTTAAAGTATATTACCTATCAGTAATAACTTAGCAATCAAGTTTTTTTTACTAGATTGTGAAATACAAAAGTTGTGGGGTTTCGTTGCTGTTTATATTTTACACGAGCTCAGGTGCGGATTTAGGGAAGGGGGCTGGTCAAGCAGCCCTCCCATCCACCCTTTTTAGTGGAACACTAGCTTTTATGATATAGAAATATAGTTTTTACATTCACTTAATAAAATATGGCGAAAACTTTATTACTTTCTTATTTATCTCAGAAATGTAAAAACTAATCATGATGTTTTTTTCAGACGCCATGTATCAGAAACTAAGTCTGCTCAAAAAGCCTTTTTTAGCATTTGGCTCACTACCGTAATATTTCGAATGTTCCACGCACTCTAATCATGATGCGAATTCAGATTTTTCTTGGTAAGAAAGGGCAAAGCTTTCAGACGTAATCTTATTTTGTGTGCCTTGAACAAGTACGTGTAGAGTGTCGGGGGTCTTAGAGCTATATAGCTGGGTCAGCTTTATCCCACCAATAAATTTTCCCAAGAAAACTAACAAATATTGACGATGAAAATTTTGACAAATTTTGTTTGCATTGATAGAATTAAATACATTTCTGATGACCTCAGAAGTTCTTAATTTCAAAATTCTCTGGGGGAGCACAGACCCCCTCAGAAAGCTTTGGCACTTGTTAAGTTGTGTTATGTGCAAGCTTAACGCAATATGCTCCGCGGTCCCTGTGTGCAGGCAAGGGACAAGGGCTTGCCTTGAGGGTTATGGCCCCCTTCCCTAGCTTCCTGGATCGCGCCTGGAGCTCTCAAGGAAATGCGACCCCAGTTAGTTGCAAATTCAAATAGAGTTTTGTTTTATGACTATTTTTATCTTTACTGCTACGGAAGAGATCTTTAAATTGAAACTAAATGGGTATAAATCACTAAAAAAAATGAAAAAAGGCGATTGTTGTTGATGTTATATGACAATGTAAATTTAGTATTTTAGGCGTACATATCAAAGACATCATTTTCTTAATACAATATGTAGGTGAAGAAATAAAATTAAAAGCTGAAACGTTCTTGATTTGTGAAAAGTCTGTCTTGATTTCCATGAACCATGAATTTTCAATTTTATTTCATGTGAATTGTGCATGATACCCCCCCCCCCTTTCGATCCTCTAATAACCTCTTAGCAAACAAACCTGTCAGTATTGATTGGTCCACCCTTAATGTTGTGGACTTGATTGTAGTAATGCGAATATCGGCAGGAACCTTATCCCCAACTGCAGTAAAAACAACAACATTTACATTATCAACATATCAACATAACTTGTCCTAACAATCTTAACATAGATTGCTTACAAACTGCTTCTTATGCTTAAAGCAGGCAGCCACACAGACTGAGCATAAGTTTTATCTTGGGTATTTATAATTTTTTGCTACCATTCACAAGGCATATCCTCATATCAACCTGGCTTGAATACCCTAATTGATATGGACCAATCGGTATACCAAATTGGTACCATTATAACAACTAACCCAAGAAATGAAAACATCATTCAGTAAATCCAAGTTTTGGACCAAAGAAATGAGTGTTGAACTTATAAAACAATATTTCGGCTTTATTTCAAGTCATAGTCATGTTGAAAATTATTTACAAGTGCAGTCAGAATTTATGTTTACATCTTAGAATAGCTCTAGGTCTCTAGAAGCTTTTAGGCCTTCGTTTATTGTTTATTGTTGGTTTTTAATTCTTTATGTAGTAAGCCTCAAGGAACTGCAACCTCGACCAGTTGTCACTCGAATCAATGAATAAAAAATTCAAAACCAACAATAAACAATAAACCAAGGCCTAAAAGCCTCTAGAGACCTAGAGCTATTCTAAGACACAAATATAAATTCTGGCTGCCCTTCTAAATAATTTTCAACATGACTATGACTTGAAATAAAGTTGAAATATTGTTGTATAAGTTCAACACTCGTTTCTTTGGTCCAAAACTTGGATTTACTGAACGATGCTTTCTTTTCTCTGTATTGTTGTTATAATGATGTATTTAAAACTGTCGGATCAACATGGCTTTTGTAATTGGTACCAGATCAGTCAATATACCAAGGTAACACCTACTAAAGTTAAATAACAAATATTAAGGTTCTAGGTGATGTAAATTAATAACACAGATCCTTTATCCAATAAGCAGTTACCTGGATTCAAACAAAAATGATTTATCGAACCTGCATGTTCTAGTTAGCTGATATTCAACAGAATCAAGTGGTGTCTTAATAGGAAACATACCGATACACCTTAGCAACAGAAATGTTTACATTTTCAAAAGATCTACTTTGTAAAAAAACAAACCACTGTTTTCTCAGGGCAATATAACCAATGGTTAGTTTAATAAAATGTGCCTTGAACATCTATCTTCTCTTTGAGGTGGCTGCACGTCTTAAATGCTTAATTTCAAACTGGACACACTTACTGCCTTTCTGCAATACATTGCAAAGAGTTAAAGATAGAAAATGACACTTGTAACCTAATTTCTGAAAGATAATCAAATGGCAACAAACTTGTACTACAGGATGATTCACTCAGATGGTAGTGCATGTTAAAGTTTTAATCAATCTAAAATCATAATATATGGAACATCACTGTGAATCATTGTAAGCGATGTGCTTTTCAATAACAACTGTAAAGCTTTTGATGATCTCGAGAGTATCTCACTTGAAATATACTTGAAAGCTTTAAAGCTAATAAAAAACAACTGTAAGTAAAAATTTTATTGCAGCCAACATTTTTGTTGAGACTTCTCAAAGTTTATGGCATTTTACACCATGCTTAGATAATGCAAGATAAAATCCATTTAAGTTGTAATGAAGTCAACTTCAAATCACTAAGCTTTTCAGTGTACAAAATAGACCAGACAAGATCAACAAACATAAGCTTTTTAATTTGTCACACTAAGAACTTCCAATAATAAATTTGCATAAAACATACTAAAACCTTAATACATAGTTTCAAATAATCATTTTATGCTGTGCGATAGCAAAATTTCTAAAACATGGTAGTTCTACGATCAACTTGAAGTTTATACTGGAAAGGAAGACGTAGAGTGCTGTTATTTCAAGGGTTCTGTAAGGCTTCTTGTATCCCAGCTATACTTATTACTAAGCTTCATTAGTAGTTAATTGCTGTCATGTTTTGTGTATCCTATCTTACAGAAAACAGGATGCAACTGTTCAGTTGTAGAAAACTCGGCCGTATCACGTTATGTTATCCACTGTCTTTTTCTAATGGTGATGCACTGAAAACACCAGAGAGAAATTGTCCTCCAATATAATTTCTTAGGCTAGTTGGCATGTTATTTGCTGAATAATGATTTGTATCTCTTTATATCAAAAACTAATAACAAAATCTAAGATCAAACAAATAGCATATCAATAGGTAACTTTTTTCAAACTTTAAAAACTTCCATATTTACTGATCAAAATTTCGCCTCAAGGTTTTTTTTTGCTGTTCAACCTAGATTATTTCAAAGCCATATGATCTCTATATTCAAAGGCATTTTTCAAGAGATTGGAATGTTTTAACCGACATTTTGTTTACTTTATCAGCCACTGTTGACTTATGAAACAGTCAATTATAGCACAACTTTGAAAAAGAAACTAATATTATCAAAATTAAGGTCGCATTATTCTTTGTTCAAAACTCCGAATCTTAATAACATCACTGCCTCAGTCAATCTCTTCAACAAAATGAAAAATTCAATAACAAAACAGGTGGACGATACGAGTCTGGTTTCAAATAAAAACCAAAGAACTTCAACGTAAAACTACAAGACAAATCTGTTTCCATGCAAATTAATATTTTAGAGGCCCAAACCATCAACTTTGTAATCATGTCAATTGTTTTAAACGCTATTCAAAAGTTCTTTACCGATGCAAATCAAAGACGTGTGGAAAATTAAATGAATCGATAGCGTCGCTCGACCTTAGAAAAACATGAATTTGCTTGTGCAAACAGATCAGAGTATCTACTTAATCGTTGACCAATTTTACAAAATCTCTTAAAGTCGATTTTTTTTGCCTTTCATTTTATTTAACATTGAAGGCATAAATCAAATTTACCTGAGACCTCGACAACGTCACCAGGAACCAATTCCCGTGCTTTTATTTTTTGAATTCCCGGTTTGTCACGTCTCTGGACTTTGGCGATTTCTGGTTCATACTCTTTCAAAGCTTCAATCGCACTTTCTGCATTTCTTTCCTAGAAATCAATTGAACAATAACAAGATGAAGTAAGAAAACAGGTTTAAAACTGCAACCATCGAGACTGTCGTGCAGTCAAAATAAATTTTAAGACAAAAAACTCAACAGAAACAATTCCAAACAAGAGTTTACCTGCCAAACACCGATGATCGCATTTAAAATCAAAATAATTAAAATTACAAAAGGTTCCACAAACGCTGTCGTTCTGTCATCGCCTTCCTCGAAAATTGCCAAGACCTGGTAGTTTAAACGAGAAAAAAAGTGAGACAAGTAGTAAAGGCTAATTTGGCTCTTATTCTGTAACAAAATTTGGGCAAACTTACAAACGAAATGACAGCAGCTAAAAGCAGAATTTTCACAAGTAAATCGTCGAATTGTTCCAGCACCAGCTTCCAAAGGGGTTTCCCTGAAATACAATGCAAAACGATATTAAATAATAAATTTAATCTGGTCTAAGTTCTTCTCACCCTTTCGAGCTTCAAACCAAATGTGCTACCAACGCACTCCGTATTTTTTAAAAATTAATCACATAATTCAACTTACCTTCTTCTGGTGGCAGCTCTGAATTCGACATTGAGTGGCAACAGAACATAAAAAAGTATAAAAAAACTCTGTCAATTGCGAATTAGTATTTCAAAATCTCCTGTAAGCTTTAGTCTGGTACAAATAATCACTTGAGGTTCACTCAGATGGTAGTGCATGTTTAATTTCAAATCAATACAAAATCATTAAACAAAATTTTCATCACAGTAAACCTTCTTAATAACAAACTCAACAGCTGTTGAAAAATTCCAGCCCTACCGTTTGCTCCAAACTTTTTCTGAGCTTCTTTCACTCGTTCGCTGCTCAACCCTTCGTTCTCGGTTACTCCAAACCGCTTCAATACCTCTGATGCCGGGTATGTGTGTGCGGCTTCCATTTTTATCAGTAAAGCAAAAGTTCCTTATTAACTGTACAACTAATATATCACAACCAGTGCTGCTACAATATTATTTACATTTACAGCAAAGTGAAATGAACAGATTTCCCCTAAAACATGAACATTTCGTAGCAGAAGTTCCACTATCCTCCAAATACTCTCGACGCTTCTCCTTCGCTCTCACAAAAGCTGAGCAACCTCACCACGCGGCCTGGACGCGGCTCACGCTGATTGGCTAATGAAATCACATGTTTCGGATACCAAAGCGCCAAGAAGACTAAGGCAAAGTTACGTCACTCGAACAACGAAACCTTGGGTTTCCCCTCAAGTTCGTAAGTATGTGCAATATGTGGGTAGAACGAAGGCTTTAATTGGAGCATGTAATGGGCCACTAGTTGCAGGACACGTACACAGAGACCACATTCGACATTTTGCAATTCTTTAGCTAAAATGGTTTGAGGCATGATCTCACGGTTTGCCTTGAGAATCTCACGATTTTGAAGATGTTCTTTCATTAGAGAAAAATGAAGGATTTGTGCCACGATTTGTGCAACCCAAATTGAAACTAGCTGTAAAAATAAGTAAAGCAATTTGAATTTAAATATAACCTTTACCAAAATAACGTAAGTCACGCAACACTAATTAGCCGCGTAAAACTGGGTACGACCCGTCCTGCCTAAAATAACAATAATAAAATAAAGAACAAAAAAAATAATAAGTCCTTTTTTTGGTTATTTGACAATTTGTTTTGAACATTCAGAAATTGTTTCATTGGTTTGTACAGCCGTTTGGCCGATCTCCAGGTTTTGACCCAAATCTCCAGTTTTTTTATGGCCAGTCTCCAGGTTTTGACTTCTGAGGGGTTGGCAGGTCTGTAAATTTACTAGATTGATACTAATAGCCACTGTCATTTAGAATGAAATTCCATCAATTAATATCTCAAGATTTAAAAGTGATTGAACAGAGACATTGATTTTAACTTCAGATCAACATAAATATAACACAAGAATTAATCATGGCCTGTCAGCATCAGTGTATACGAAAATAGTATGTGCGAAAGGATCCAAAAAGCTTTTACATACCTTGGCTGGTAGGAATGGAATGCAAGGCCCATGGGGAGGGGGTTGCAATGGGTGCTCTCACCCCCCCCCCCTCCTGCCAAGGCTGAGGTCTACTCTTTTGTTAACTGAACTGTTTAAAATACTAACACCATTACATACACCTAAGTGAAGTCACCATCGAGTGATTTAAAAAAGTGCAAATGAGAAAAAGGAAATTATAGCCCTGTTCTGAATTCACTGTTTGTGAAGTTCAAATGAAATTAACAAAAGATATGGTTCTCTAAAACTGTAAATTTTACTAGGCCAAAAAAATTGTTTGACTTGCAGTTCAAAAGATTGAATGATTTGCATGTTTTACTGGCTGCCTACATTTCAGCCCAGGGGAGGGGGGGGGGGGAAGACCATCAAAATGTCCCCAAAAAACCCTAAGTACACTTCGTCACTTGTAACTTAATAAATTAAAGAAGGTGAGCACAAAAAGAAAC
>JAOBRD020272245.1:0-23206 GCA_027575215.2 Hydrozoanthus sils | reverse complement strand
ACCTAAAACTTGGCTTCTGACAAATGATGAGGACGCTTTTTGAAAACTTTATGAGGCAGTTTGATTCAACTATCTTCATAATTTTTTACTTCCGCCGCCCACAAATTAGTTTTATTAGTAATGACAGGTAAAAAGTCTTACTTGGTACGTTGTAGAACAAACTCTCCAAGGATCTAAGAAGGTCGGTTCCAAGCCATTGCTGGTACGTCTGCTCCGACAATTCTATAGGGCTGAGGCGATCAGTGTCCTTACTGAAAATGGTGTCTCCTTCAAACATGTTAAAGTTCCATTTGTTCCGCCCCGTGCCTTTGAACACCTTCTGTGCCTCAAGGAACGCCTTCGTCACTGCCCAGCGCCACACACCATCGTGGTAATTACATGTTACCTAGGTAAGAGAGGATAACACATCAGAGGCAAACAAAATGTAAAATGTTTTCATTGCGATGAGCAATGGTGTAAGAAAAAATATTTTTATGATCTATATTTTTAAAGCTTTATGCTTTGTTCAGTGGTATACTTAAAGTGTCCATAACCATTTACTTTTTTCTTGGCTTTTCCGAAAGTACATAATATAATGTAAACATCTACAAAAAAGTTTTTGATTTGAACAAAACTCTAATTTTTTACGAAGCTTTTAGTTCTACATTTATTTGGTCAACCCTTGTTGCTGATCAATCGAATGACAGACTAAGGAGTTTGCGTCGCGTCGCATCAAAATAAAAACAATTGTGTCGGAGGAGGAAATTTTTTAAGGAAACAGATAAAGAAAATCAAGCTGTAATACACCTTTCCGGCATTTTATCATTCCACTGTTTCGGCTGTACGAGAAGCAGTATTCCTTAGTCTACGTCATTTCGACGTCATGTTCTTAATCTACGTCACCTTGACTCGGCATTTGGTATACCGATAGGCGGCGTTTTTATTGTTTTTAAAGATCAGTAAAACAGTCACAATTTGTTCAAATCAAAATTTTTTTTAGACACGTTCATTTTAAGGTACATACTTATAGATAAGAAAACAAAAAAGGAAAGGTTATGGGCAGAATTTAGCATAAATCAAGAAGCAGAAATACATATCACCTTTCCCAAGCTGTTAACATCTAAGCTATCCTTTTATAACACATGCAAAATAAGTCAATTTCAATGAGATAATGGAAATTGAACAAACTAGTGAATTCGAAAGCGAAATGTTCACCAAAAGTATTACATTAATTGGAATGCGGGAGAGGGAGGGAGGGAGGGAGGAAAACGACAGTTAATTATCAAATGTTAATTTCCTTTTCTTTTTAATTGCTAAGTCTTTGAAGCAGTTGTTACCCAAGTGTGAGAAATCTTTTGTCGCAGAAAATGGAGACTTCTTTTCTTTTTGAATGTTAGTTTCCTTATTTCTCGTGTATTGATCTTAATCTTACATCAAAACCTTAAATCTTTTCTAATTGAATTAATTTATTTCTAGATAAAAAAAAACTTGACACTCTTATCTTATCCTATTGCTTTATAACTGTAGAGGTTCCTTTCTCCCGACGACAGTTTTACATAATTTCAAAAGTAGCATAGTCTGTCACAAGATAGTTACCATTGCTTTAGATGGAATGCGACCGAAATTGCATTTTGTGATGGACTGAGGCCCAGTGTAGTCTATAACCCTAGCATCTGTACAAACAAGTTTAAAGTCTCTGGTTGAATAACCGTGTTTGGTAATCATACTCTGCAGTTGATAGCCATCCATGAATCCAATATCACCAGCTCTGTTGTAAATACAGTGAAGAATGTCTTTGTGGTTGCTTCTTACTTCACCCTAAAAATTTAAACCCAAATTTTAATATCTGCAGGTTCATCATTGCCCCCTAAGAAATCAGTACGGAGTCAAATACAGAAATGCTTCTTCTAGATTTTCATAATTAAAAGGTAGTGGATATATCTGGTAGGAGCTACCAAAAAACTAAGAAACACAAACCATTTATCTTTACTATTTGAGTGCTATTGAAATCCTGTCTAGATCACAGTTTTAGCATATGCTTCGCATTTCTTAAGAACGTAAAATGAAACACATAAAAGGGAAACACAAGGAACTATTTTTTTAAACGTCAACAGTTCCAATGTTTTTGAAAGAGGAACTTAAATAGAAAACATTGATGTACCCTTAGCTTTATCTACTCAGTCTTTCTATAGCTAACAATCCCCCCCCCCTCCTCTCCATTTCCTCTGACATCACTCCATAAAGATCTCCAGATCAGAAGAAGGAAATAACTTTACTAATGTATCAGAGCCATCGATGATCAATGTCGATGGTTTGAAAATGGAGCTTTCAACGACTTGCTCCGAAATAAACCTGCTCCAGCTAAAGGAAATTAGTATGCCCCTGTGGCATTACCTGAGGTTTTATTGGGCACTCCTTTCCGGTTGGACCCGTGCATGTGGTGCAGAAACGTTGACGGAACTGCGTGTACTCTGGAAGGGTATACTGCAATTTCTTCCACTGTTGTCGCAGGAATTCCAGACGGTTGCTGTAAATGTAAAACCTAAAGCAAGCGATGTTTAATTGTTAGTTTATTCAGCGTTTGATCTGTCTGTACCTATGTATCTACATCACCCTTTCAACCCTAAATACATCAAACGGTGCGATGCTAAACTCTCCCAACTTAGACCCATGCACGTCATAAAACTAGATTAGGAGAAATTCGCTTTTCATCTGCAGCGGTTTTTCGTTTGACCGTTTCCCATTTTCTCTTTCATCATCATCATGTCCTCTTATGCCTGAGTGGCACATAGGGTCATCACAAATTTCTTTTACTTTTTCCTGTCAGCCGCTTTGACCCGCACCTCATCTCATGACCTCCACCCCTTCCCGCTTCTCTCCTTCTCCACCATCCTTCTCCATGCTGTCTTTTTTTTTAACCAAAATTATCTTACTTTGTATACGTTAATTAAGGAGAATGTAGACATTGAGAAAATGGCCAGGACTGGTAGGATTAAGTATGTCCCGACTAACCTTATGAAGGTGGCTTTATGAATCGGCCTTTCAATTTTGAAGTTGTTGCGATAGTCATCGTATTCATTGTCCATCAGTTGCTTGAACTGGGCCCAGTCTCTTGTAGTCCACTGAGTGTGCCCGGTAAATAAGCATTTATCGTTGTCCCAATGAAGCTTGATCCAGTCGAAGAATGCTTCCATTTCCTGCTCGTTCTCGAACTGAGAAACCTTAACTAATTTTTTGATAAGTTGACATTTAGGGAAAATGCTGTAAAAGTCGTTGAATTCGTAGTTGTTCCAGTTGAAGGTAGTTTTAACCTGAAGCGAAATCAAGATTTTGGTTCAATTCCCACAAAATATTAACAAGATAAAAAAATATATGTTGTTGTCTTATGCACCTGACAAAAGAGATCGTATTTCTTTTTCTTGAAACAACATTGTAGTGCCTATGTGATCGAATATGTTTTCTTTTTATGATAATTCCTTCTCTGCTTTCGCATAGAGCACTTTTTAACTAGGAACTACTAGGACTTTTAATCTATTTTAGATAGTAATTAATACATATTTTTGGCAAAACAAAAACTAGTTTATTTTTCAACACTTGTGCACATTTTGTTCTGGAATTAGAATGGCTAATCAGCTAGTGCTTTGCTGCACCTTTCAGAAAAGCCGCAACTTTGAAATTGATACAGTAACTTGCAACAAAAATTAAGCCCACTCTAGAGCTCAAAATTTCAGAAATACTCTACCGCTGATTAAGTCTGGATATATCTATGTTGGTTAGTATTTATAAGCGTGTGTTTATAATCTTTGAAGTATAAAGAGAGTACGAGAAGCAATTCTATTTTTATAGCCAAAATATGTTGGCTGTAATCTTCAGGAAATGCTAGAATTATTGAATTATAGCACTATTTTGGTTATAAAAATGGAATGGCATCTCGCACCGACTTTTATTCTACAACTATATGCCCGAATTAATATGTTTAATCTTTTAAGTATATTTAATGAATAACCCACTTTGTTTTCATCGTATTTATCAATATAGCCTGATGAGACAGAATTTCTTTTTACCTCTGTGATCATCTTTGTTAGCTGGCTTTGTGAACGGCATTGAATCCACGGCCATTGTGTGTACAACTTTGTTTTCACATATCTGAATTTTCGACACTAACCACGTAAAGAAAAAATTGAAATGTTAGCTGCCATTGCTAGCATTTTGATAACAATTAACACATTAATAAATAATTCACTAATTAACAAAAAATGTTCACCGCTTTATACAAAGTATACCTAAACTTAGTCTTCCAATAAGAACTGTAGTAGTGAAACAAAGTTTTACCAATATGTTACATCAAAAATCCTTGACTCCTTACGCAGGACTTGAACATTTTATGCAACTTAACAAAAATGTTAATGTTGTTGCGTAAAGTAGCTGCTTTATTACGAGTATAAGGATTATAAAGGGCAAGAGCTTTGGTGCTGATCGGAATATTAAACGAATGTCGAAACAACTGCTACACTATGCATGTTAGCTTACTTTGAAATCCTGAACTTTGTGCCAGCGGTAGAATGGGATGTTCTGTTCCCGTTTGCGCCACACTGGGGTTTGGTACCAGGGTTTCCAGTCCACATTGCGGTAGGTAACAAGACTGTCCCAGTCCAATAATTGTTTGCTAATGTAATCTTTGGTCAAATCTAGTTTGTCGATTCCTGGAAAGCATCCTTTGGAGAAGAACCTGCGAGTTTAAAATTGATAGATGGTTTGCGTGTGCGATTTTGGAACTGGTAATTTCTTGTTGCTCTTCGCGGTTGAAGATGTATTTCCTCCTTTTAAATGCAGTAAAAACCTGCGTGTAAGAACCTATGGATTTAAGGACCTGCTGGCAGGAATTTGCCATCTTAATACCTCAAAATATAAGAACCTGTTCTGTCAAGCGATGTTAAACAGGTGCTTCTTCGTGGGGTTACATTACATCTTAATGTAGATAACAAAGATCCTGTTACCCAAACACTCACATGTATATGTAACAAAAACTGTAATTATAAACATATAAAAAGTCCTATCTACAAATGGACAATCATATATACTGTAGCTTAAACTAAGAAGAATGTGCATCTGTATCTTTGTCCTTCCACAATGACACCATACAAATCTAGATAAAAATAGAATGCTTATAATGAATGACAAAATATATTTTTTTACAACCATGCCTCCTCCACAAAAAATTAGAACCTAGTTAGTCTAAACAGATAACTTGCAAAATTTCGAAAAAGTAGGTTCTTACACGTCACAGGCTTTTGCTGTATTGTTTTTACTTACAAATGAATGTGATCAGGTGTTATAGAGAAAAGTAAGGAATAAGCAAATGAATAAGCAGACCGCTCGCCTTTTCATCCAAAGAGACATCGAACTATGCGTCTATACGTGTACTCATCAGCTTCGTTTTCTTCGTTTTCGCAGACTTTTTACAATGAGTTGAACAACTAGAGAAACAATGTAGTTCACAAATGAATGGATGGACGAACGGATGGATGGCTGGTTGGTTGGATGAATGGATGGATGGACGGACGGACTGACGGTCGGACGGACGGATGGAAGGATACATAAATAGGTAGATAGGAACATACATACAAACCTAAGCTAAAAAAGGTTTTTGAACGGCTTGATCATGAATAGAGTAATGAAATAAAATAGTTAAGAAATGGTATAATTTGCTTTTTTGAAGACATACCTAGTTATTAAGTTATCCCTTGGTCGCTGCATGGTCCCATTCGACAAAAACCAGCCCATTGGGTGATAGAAACTGGTTAGCATTTGATCTGACCTGGAGCAAATCTTATACTCATTCAGGTTCTTCAGTGGTTTCAAGTTGTCTTTCCGCATAACGCCCACCGTAACAGATTCAGTGTTAACCATCTTGCTGTTGAGCAAATAAAAACAAGAATGAAAAAAAGAATAAACCAAGAATGAGTATAAAAATAAAAACAAGAGTAAAATTATAATGAAAAATAAAAAAAGAAATAAGTTGATAACGAAAAAGCTTTTTTGGAACAAAGGGTAGTTTTTACAATACAAATCAAAACTTTCCGTAGTGTCCAAGATTACACTGAATTCTTGATTCAAAAGGGTAGAAAATAACTTACTTGTAATGTGTTTCTCCTATAAATGGTGACAGGTCAAACTCTCTTCCTGCTATGAACATTTCCGTAGCGTTTAGTGAAACCATGTCACATTCGCCGCGTTGAACCATCTTCATGCACTGATATCTATCAACTGCCTCGATGCAGCCCAGCGAAATTGTGTCCGTAACTGTATTTCAAGAAACAGCATTGGACTGTTATAGATAATCTTTCGGGACACTGTGATAATAAATCCTAGTTACAATAGAGGTACGTTTAGAAAGTGTTCGTATACTAGTTGTAAAAGATGTTTTAAAACTAGATGACTAATTCACTGTTATACAGCACTGCTACTTTTGCAATAATTTCGAAACAGGAAAATGCGTGAAAGCACTAAAGCGATTACTTTTTTTGTAAGCGTTGAGATATATGCGGATCCGTGTCGTTGGCATCTCTCATCTGTTCATACGCGAATAGTTTTTTTTGACTTAACTCAAAAGCTTTCCAAAATAAATCAGTTTTGGATTTTGAAAATGATAATTATAAAGTATAGTGTATAAGCGTTCACATACAGTGTTGGTCAGGTTTTGTAAATGGTAATACGACTCTATATATATGTCCACTTACATATGCATCGCGAATTGTCGAAAAGAACTTTAAATCACAATACACAAAGAATTTTTTACTGCACTCTCAGTTAGGAAACGAGACTTAGTGACAAACAACTTGAAGTATATAACTCTGGATATTAAGTGTTCACTTTGGCTCATTTACTTCATGCAAAAAGTACCAAACCACAAAGGAGGTCGCCGATGTGATCAGTAAGTACTACAAGACTGAATCTGTTTTTTTCTCCCCTATTTAAGTGTATTTGAAATATTTCTTACAAAGCCATCAAAAGATGCCACACTCTTTCAAAACAACAAGGAACTCGACACACCGGTACATACAAACATCACTGGAAAAACGTGGACTAAAAAGAGCCAGATAAAAAACATAACTTTAACGCTTCTAAATGCACATAAGAGTTATCAACAAATGTAAATGTTTAATAGTCAGACCTTTCAAGCTAGATTTCTAACGCAATATTTAAATTGTAAGTATAGTTAAACCCCTCCTTTCATAATTTTGTAAATTATTTTGAAAACCCACTAGGAAAAAAAATCATTAAAGTTATTGTATAAACCACACTTACTTGGCGTTTGAGAGAAATACAGCTTCATTTTGAGACACTTTGCCTTCTCTTGTGGTCCAACAACACAAATTAAAGCGCGGGGCTTGGGGCGGAGAGACGTGCACGTGTCCCACATCTTCGTGATGTTAGTATCAAGATAAGTTTGGTAGGTGGCCCTTATGAGTGGAATAAAGCCCATGGAATTGTCCTTGAAGATCAGATCTTTCTTCCCATAAAGCACGTCCTCGTCCGTTGTGGGGCAGTAGGGCTCGGAACTGAAAAGGTTGAAGTCACCTTTTACTTTACTTTTGAATTTGTCCACTGCTTGTTGAAGAACGCGGATGATCATGTTCTTCTTCTCGGTTGTTGTGCTTTTGTGTACAACAACCGCCTGAAAAGAAAAGGTGTGAGCAATGTAGGACGCGACAAATCCCGACTTCATAACTGCTTTTATTAGAACATTATAAATGAAACAAAAGAAGTATATCAGGGAAACATAAAATGTATTATGAGATCACTAGGGTCTACAAGTTTCCGGTTATAGGATTCTATCGGTTTCAAGTCTTTGTTAACTAGTGCATTATTTTCCCAAAAGATTCACCATCTTTATAGTGAGTGTACTGTCCATTTTCCATTGAATAAGAAAAATTGAGCCCGTTAACACAGTTTTGCAAAACTTTGGTGTTGACATCCAAAGCTTGTTTAAGGGAGATATTTTTGAAATCCGTTGCTTTTCAAACTATTTCTAAAGAAATACTACAAGCAAAACAAGCAGTATGCGAAAGCCTTCAGTGCTTTCTTATCATAACACTTTGTAGTTAATAATTTTAAAGACGTGCAGAAAAATATGGTCATTTTGAAATGAAAACCTGGGGTTTTTATTGCGTACGCTGTACTTGATTTTTTCAGTTTTACTCTTTAACAGTTAATTCGAGCTAAATTTCAATTAAGGCCTGAGTACACTCGAACTCTTGTTGGATAGCACTGAGGAAGTTGAAAAAGATTATTGAATATAAGAAGAATATTGAGAGCAAACCCGTCCGTCCTTCCTGATGAGGGACTAGTACAGCTTTTGCGATTTTACTACAAATATTAACTTAAAAATTAATTCTAAACTTCCCAAAAAATAACCAAATTCAAAATTCTCTTTAAAATTACCAATCTTCAAGAAAAAAAAATTAAACTTAAAACTCATCCAAAAAATCTTAAGACATTCAAGCTGATTTCCCTTCATACCATCTGTACATTGTTATAAGCGAACCGATTTTGTAGATTCAAATCATGGACCGAGATATCGTAAGAAACATGAGAAAAAGTGGCGACAAACCGCGCTTTAGGTGTACTCCCGCCTTAACTGTAGCGGGGAATAAAACGGGTGTTAACAAAGAGATTGCATTGCATGCCCACTTACATCCGGGTACTCAATGTTCAAGTGACATTGTTCTAACTTGATGTTGTCCCATTTGAGTTTGCGCGGGTAGTCACTACAGACGAGCGAGTATCTCTCGTAGAGCTTTTCATGGTTTTTCATGACATCATAAGTATGGAAGAATCCAACTTGACCGATGTCATCGTTTAGGCATTTGAGTGCACCTTTGTAGCCATACAAAGGCTCTTTTTTCTTCATCTGACAGAAATTTTCCTCTTTACCTGAATTTGAAAGAAAGTAATATTACATTAGAGAAAGCACAATGTCCCTTGTTGTAACAATAATAATATTAATAGGTCTTAGAACATACATTTAGTAGCATTACGGAACGTACACAATTGCGTAATACGCATACCAGTTGCAAAGAGAGGTTCCCTAGGATAATTCCCCATGCAGGGTATTTAAAATGAAAGAGCTGAAGTTATAACCAATCTAAGGCATCCCTTCTCCAGTACACTTGTACTCAGCGTAAATTTACAGTTTAAAAAGTAAAGTATAAATTACAAAATAAAACGGACGTTTTAAGTTTATTCGCGAATCTTCCATATTACTTATAAACAACAAAAAGTGGCCGTTGTCTGACGACAATATCAAATAGTCTACACCCATTCAAATCACCATATATTTTCCACATGTTACTATATCTACATTATACTTTGCTACTAGACATTTGCCATGAATAAATGGGATGCCCAACACCTACTCTGTTGTCCTGTTTATTGTGATAATGCAGTTTAGCTATTAAATATTTTATGCTCGTTCAGAAGTGAAGAGATTATAAATTAGTTTATAACAATAGCCAAAAAATTAATAATAATACAAATAATTATAATAGCGTTGACAGCACTCTTTCACTGAGGGAGTTGTTTTTCCCGGATGTGTAGAATTGTTGAGATCTACTCCCAATTGTGTCAGAAGTCAAAGTAAAAACTCGTAAAAGTAAAGTTCGACCGTTAAGAATTTTTGCGCTGGATCTGTGTTCTTATACCAGGATGATAAAAGACTAAAGATATAACAGCAAACTAGAAACTCGTTTTCTTCCGAGTTATTCTTTCTCATTTCTTTTTTCACAGCACGCTGAATCAAATAGTTTGACAGTTGTTCTTTTTCTGTCATCACAAACGTTTGGCAAATTTTTAGGCAGAGCGTATGTCAAAACGATAGAGATCTCTTTAATTAACAAAGCATTCTCAGGTCTGAACAAACTAAATAGACTTCTTTTTTGAAATGTTTTTTAATTCAAGCTTTTTTGTATGCTTTTCATCTAATTCAAAACATAAACATGTTTTATGTCGAAATCATCTGCAAACCGAAAATAATTTGAGAACTAATAGTTAAAGTATTTTATCATCTCGGTTGCATGAAATTTAAGAAGACCGTGCAATACAAAAACAACTTTTGACCTTCTTGTTGCCCAGGCTGTTGTATAACAATGGAAGCACATACTGCGGTCATCACACTATATTTCTTATCTGAAACGTTTTCCGATATTACCAGGTATATGTTCGTGTTTCTTGCCGAGTTTATCGCAACGTACTTGCCATCTAACATTAATCTCCCTGACAAACCCCTCGTATCTTTTCACATTGTTTTAGTTTCTATTTCAGAGCTTTTATGTCAGTAAAACGGCATTATTTTGCACAAATAGGTATGAAAGAGTATATTCTTATATTGTCTGAAATAAATTTGACCTCTAATACGTCTCACCAGCTAGTATATCATTTGAAAAATTAATTTAAGATTATTTATTTTGATAAACAATCGCTTTAAAAAATTACGTTTTTTTTATCGATTTCAGGCGAAATTCTTTTGTTGTTGTTTGGATTTCGTCTGTAACGCAGCGAAAAAACCCATATTTTACAAGATTATCCTCTTTGAAAACTGAGTGAAAACTTATAACTTGAAACTAAAGCTCAAGTTAATGTCTGCTTTGCTGTAAAACTGTCAAGGCGCTTACGCTATCCCTAAGACTTAGTACCTTTGCAATAAATGCAACATGGCACTCCCAAACATATTTATGACACTTTTATGGCAAGTTATACAACTAAAATCAAACATTGGAGGTTAAACTTATTAAAATAAAAAAGGTAATATAAAAGTCAATTCAAGGAACAAAAAAAGTGCTAATAAAGAACAGGAAAGGAAAACCATCTTTTGAAGTTTCTCATCTCTTCTCGGTACATGCAATGTAAATTGTGTGATCGTTCTTCTTTCATGGGTGGCGGAAGCAAAAAAATATTGGGGGGGGGGCACAGTGCGGAAATTGTAACAGTTCGTTATAAAAGCTGAGATTCCTTTTCAAAGTTGCTGTTGTTAGCCAGAAATTATTTGGGGGACCTGTCACCACCCCCCCAACCAAATTATTGGGGGGGGGGTGGTTCTGCCGCCCATGCTTTTCTCCGGATAATCTAACCAGATAACTGTTTAAATGTAAAAGGCAGACGTTGATAACTTAGTGTGTGCTCAAAAGGTTTAAAGAAACAAAAGCAAATTAATTTCATCTAAAAATGCAGTTGATAGCCGGTAGCGCCCGAGAATTTGGTAACTCAGTTGATTCAGTGAAACTGGAGAAAGCTAATCATTGAAAATTTTTGCTGTGTCATCCAGCCCACATTATTAAGCTAAGATTAAGAACGATAACAATATAAACTTTTAAAGCTTCCTGTTTATCTCTAAGTCACAGCCACAGGCATTTTTCTGACCAAGCAGATAGTATCTTGTTACACCGTATAACTTTATCACTTAATTTTTCTTTACTCAAAAAAATCCTAAATCCTTATTGCTGCGTTGTAGTAAAGGGTATTCTAACAACAAAACACCACTCTAACGGTCTAAGCACGTACGAAATGCCGGAGATGCCATGCCTTCTTTCATTCGACACTTTTTCGGCTAAATTCGTAAAAAATGTTTTTTAAACGAAACGCACTTCTGGCAAGAAACGGGTAAATGTCCATTTTTATAGGACACAATAAAATGTTGCGCAGACCCAATGTTTTCATTGCAGCTTTAAATTATTTGTTATTTTGGTGTCAGTAAAGGTGAATGCTTTGAAGCAATAACAATCACGTGCGTTAGTTCACTAACTTCGAAAAACGCGATAAGTTAGTTTCAGATTCTTTCTAAGCGAGTTAGGGTACCAGTGGAGTGGCTTAATCGTCATCAGAAGTTTCTTAATTAATTTTAGTCTTTTCTTAATTTTCACTAACTTTGTTCTTTTCAACAAGTTGTACTAACCTTTACACAGGGAACACAGAGAGTCTGGATTGGTGCCATTTTTGTTCCACCAGCCTCTTGTTTGGACCCCTGGAACGCAGCTCTTTTCGAAGAACTCAGCAGTTGACTCATATACATTTCCCTTGACTGGAATCACTTTTTTCTGGATCAATGAACACATTGGGTTTTTGAAGGACGCTTGTGTCGTGATGTCATAATGACAAGATCTCTTGCCCCTGAGATCTGCAAACGTTCGGAGGGTGCTTTCTTTCTTCGTCAGCACTACCGAGTAGTGTTTGATGTCTCCATTTTTCTCGTGACTGGAAATGAAAAAACATGACGGTCAGTTATTAGTTGTGTATAAAACAAACAAGCAAAACCTTTTAATCTTCTTTACAGTTTCAGAACTCGGCGCTATCTATCATTTATTAGTCACCATTTCAGTAACAAAGACTAGTTATAAAAGCAAAATTGGATCAGTATATTGGATCCAATCAGATTCTATTTCTGGAGCATTTTCCAAGGTGCATTTTTCAAAATTTACTCTGTGATATCAAGTAACCGTAGTTAATAGGCTTGTTGACAAGAATTTTTACCGAGACAAAAGGATTTACAACATGGCCCGTCAGATTAACAACATTTCTTATTGCTTATGACATTTAGACTCGAGGAGTAACGGTAGAACATCCCCTTCGAGGTTTACCACCCCGTTAAGCGTACCTACCCGACAAATATTAACTCAACGTTTTGCTTGTCAAAGTAACCTAGATTTGCCGGATTTTTTTCATCAATATTCAAAAAAGTTATCCAAGTCAATACAAAGAATCGCGCGCTTCTTACCTTGCGAATTGCTTTTGGTAGTTTTTGATGACGGTGGTGTCGAACTTCATCTTCAGAATAGGAACGAGATCGTGGTTCTTTCCAGCTTTGTACACAAACTTTCCAGAGAGAATGGCAATGTCTGCGTAGCCGTTCTCTAGGTACTTCATACATCCCTTGGCGCAAGTGGACTTGACACAGCTCCACCTCATTTTCGGTACCAACTTGTAGTTGAATTCCATAACCATTCTTTCGCATTTTCGCAGTTCACACTCGCATTTAACGCAAACTCGCACACGTGGAAGAGAGGATTCTTTATGGTCGTCATCTCGAATCACTGGCCTTGGGTTCTGGAATTTCTGCTTCCAGTACCCTATAATCAAGACACACCGGATGTTACCCAAATTGGAAATACATATACAAATACTAAAAAAATGGCTCATTAAAAAGTTAAGTTTTTAAGTTTTTAAGTGCATGAGAGCTAGAACAAATCATTAAAAAGAAAGAAAAGAGAAAAAGAATAGCAAAGTAATGCTTCTCACTTGGACCCTGACGAGCGAAGGCAATGGAGACAACCAAGAGCACAAGCAACGTCTTCATTTTAGCAGCAAGAACGGTTTCGATGCTACTGAACGGAACTCCAAATTTCCACGGTATTTATAGCTTTTGTGCAAAAAACGAACTTGACCGCTGTGGGCTTTGAAATGGGCGTTGTCTTTAACTGAGAAAGAATCCATTGTTCCCATCTGGTGGGGTGATGACTATTAGACTATTCGTGTCTTATCCCTGCTTAGGGTCTTAGAAACTATATCTTCAATTTTTTGTCGGTAAACACAATCTGCAATTCAATACTTAATATTCGTGACGTGACTGTCGAGGACTCGAAAAGTGCTAATGACTGATTTTCTGTTCTCTGTTTTTATTTATAGATTTTTATATCTGTAATGTCAACTTGCAAATGACCAATCCAGTTGGTATCGTTTGTCTTCGTAGTTTGCTTCCATAATACAGTTTTCCAGATAGGGTTGTTTAATTTCACTTGCAATTGCATATGAAATACGGAACTGGCCTAGACGTATCTGATGTTGTCTTGGTTTCCTTATTAAATTTGTGCAAGTAATTACGTTCAGAACACTAAAAACATGAAATTTTTTAACTTATACATTTCAAGGAAAATAACAGATAATTGTGCTATTGAAAGTTTAACATACAAATCAGTGTAGAACACGTTGGAACAAGCGACTCCATTATGTTACAATGACCTGACTTGAGAGCTGGCAGCAACTGAACAAATGAAATTAGGATGGTAGTCTGACACTGTTTACCAACAGAATGCATCCAGTGGCAGTCTAAAACTCGATCGGGACAATATGGGTCGAGGAAGAATTAAGATTGCTTTACCTTAAACTTCTGGCGGAGTTCAGCTGCATCGGAACAGCCCTGCCATTTGCATATTTTTCTCATAGCAACTTAAAAGCTTGACTTCTTCTTTTTTCAAGGTTGCCAATTTGTAAATAACAATTTTAAAAAATTGCCATCTACTTTTCCCTTTATATTAGTAACAAATCTAATGAGTCCTTAGGAAAATTCCTCTTGCAAAGACATGTTAAATGCATCAAAATTTTTTGCACTGTTTTGCATAAAAAGAAACAAAATACGAAGCTATTTTGATAATGATAAATATTGGCTAAGCATTATTTCAAAAGCGCTTGCTTTAACAGTTTGAAAATTAGAGTTTGGTCAAATGTCTAGTTTGAATCGTTTTAAATTTTAGTTGAACAAGAAGTAATTCAGTGAAGATGCAGTATCTGATTCCAAACCAGCAGTTTTACAGAATTACGTCTTCCTGTTGTTTATTTACTTCAACGTAATTTGCTTTGCTTTCTAACTAAACAAACAGTACCAGTGTTCATTGGCTGTTCTGTGGAAATACGTGTTTGGCATATGGATCAAATCAAAGGATGTTTGTTCACTATTTTTTGTAAAGTCACACATTAGGCATACTCACGTACGTAAACGGCCAGTAATTTTACTGTTACTATAGCGTATCAAATATCATTTAACATGTTTTTCATATTGGTTAACCTTAAACACATTCCCTTAGACAAAAAACCTAGCTAAAATGCGTTTAAAGCAAGCTTATACAGTGCATCTTATTTACCAATTACCACCTACTCTAGTTTATAACGCGATATAAGAAAAATGTGCTTTTGAAATAACGTTTGGTTAATTCAGATTCCCAGTCCTAAAGGAAAACAATTGGATTGAAAGTTCATCAAGGTCATTAGCAGTGACTAAATAATCAATTGAATAGCTTAAAGCAACGATAAACTCAAGGAACATTTAGCGAGCCGAAAAGCAGATCAAATGATTGCTTAAGTATTTTTATTTATCAGCTATTAAATGTGAATGGACGTTCTTTGCCTAAGAATCGATATAAATCTTGATCCATTATCGATTTGTTGCAGGTTCCGAAAGTTGCTAATAGCAAGAGGTTCAATAGCTTTTATCTATCCCAAAGCTCGTGTGTTGCAGCTAAGTCTAGGCACGTCTTTTAATCGGATAGAACAATCATTTAAGGGAAAAAGGTGAAGAAAGGGAGCCGGAAATGGATTAGGGAGGAATCAAAAAAAAAACTTCATTGCATGATTTTTTACGAATTTGATGTGTTTTGCATGGAAAGAGTTGCTGCTCTTGTTAACGTAACGTCCTTTTTTCTTTGCATGGGTTCTTGTTTACAGATTTTAACCTCTGAGTTCGTTTTTGCCACTGCCCGACACCAATATAACCAGCCAAGACGTGAAAGATAAGGGGTGAAGCTATATGCGTAGAAAAAGAAAAAAATCTAGTTAAGCTGAAAGTTGTCTGTCTTCAAATAAACGACAGCAGTTGATCACCATCATAAAAATACGGATGCTGTACTAGCGGATGATTGTTTTCCAAAGTGCAACTATTGCACTTGTTGGCTGTGTTTGGTTATTCAACGCCTCTTTTTTAAGGGTTTCTTGTCGACACTTATCCATGAAAGGAGATTCAAAGATTCTAGGTCAAGGTAACTATTTTTTTTAAAAAAGATCTCTTAGTTTTGATACCTCGGCGGCATTTTTGTGAAAATTAAGGAATGCATAAATGGCAACATACGATAGTGAACTTAACTCAAGATCAAATCTTAAAACCTATTTGGTATAGTGCCAAGATATTAAAATAACATGCAGCCAAGTACGTTCTATTAGGTTAAAGGGCATCTTTGCAACATAGAATCCTACACTCACCATTCTCTGAAAAAAAACTAAGTTCATGAAAATTTGTCTTTCTCTGTCTTTTGCATATATTTTAGATTTGAGGGTTTAATACTATAATTATACAATGCGGAGTTACTTGCAGATTGATCGCTGATAATGTGACTTTACTCTTGTTGTTACTGACATTTATAGGCTTCATGTAAAAGCAAACTTTAAGAGAACACTCCGGTTGATCTTGCCCAATAATTAAGAAAAAACTAAGAACAACGTCTACCACCAGACTGAAATTTTGATTAGATTTTAAGAACTTTATTTGACCCTTGTACACAGATTAAGTTCATAATAACATTTTTAACGGCTCTTTTTTATTTGGAAATATTAGGAAAAAGAACTATTCAAGAACAAATAGACCCTGCCTTTCACGGTTAATGTCACGGCGCGGCATACGTAACTTTTGATGAATACAAAGTAGCGAAATCAATCGATGTCAGTGGAAAGTGCTACGAAAAATTACAACATCTGCCATTTTTGATGGTCATAGACAAAAACTCACGGTTACACAGATCACATGAAATTGAAAAACTTTACAGACATTTGTATGTTGGGACAACATACATTTCTTGTATTAAAGTTTTGATTTCGCTTGGCTATGTCTTCGTCATCTCATCAGATATCAATCCCAAACTAGGCAGATGTACTAATTCTAAAGCATTCTTTCAACGAGTAGCGACAAAGTTTCGTTTATTGGTTTAGTCAGAATTTTAACAAAAACGTAGAAGGGTCTATTGAGGTTGAAATTGCTAAAAAGTTTAAAAAAGCCCTGCCACAGCCACAGCCACAGCCACAGCCACAGCCACAGCCAAAAGTTACTGGTTCTTACAAATAACTAGCATGGATCTCGATAACTCAAGAAGATTCCGATCCCACAATCACTAGTGACGTAGTGTATCAGTGCTAACCGACATATACAGGGAAGTTTCCCCCCAAATTTATCGTGGGGTTGTGCAGAACGCTAAATACAAAGTCCTAGCCGATTTCAAGGCCTAACTACTCGATCAATTTACATAGATTAACCGAAAATGGAACAGATTTTCAAAGCCCAACATCACAGAGCACTAACCAACATGCACAGTGTACTTCACAATCACTATCAAAATTCAGACCTAAAGTGTCACGCACATATTTTGTCATGTTCTTTAATGCCACTTGCTGACGCACATGGATCACATATGAGGAATTACTCTTTTAACCCCTTTTTGGAATGTTTTATCAAAATGAAAATTATCTGCAAACCTATGGCTATATTTTGTTATGCTACCTTCTGCATGAAACCAAACTCTGTCTTTTTTGAGCAGCGAAAGCAGTTGTCACTAGCGGAATTAAAGCATCCGTTAAACATCCGGATTACTTCGTTAGTTGGAGCGGAGCGTGCAAGCAGCAACATAATCAGGGTTTAAGAAAATACTGATACAATTTGTGTGTAAATCTCCAAAGAAGATTTCAAAAGTAACGATCATTAATACAAATTAATAAAGATATTATCATATATAAAGAGAAGGTAACTGACCCGGTTTTTAGTTAGGCTAAAATAGAAAGTTGAGACCGTTTCACGGTTTTTGCTCAAGCTTGGGCTTATACGATCTTCGAATGATATTAAGAGAGAACCGCTTTGATTTGATTTTTGGCTAAACATTGCAAGTATAATCTTTTCCTTAATGGTAGTTTGGGATGGTATTAAAATTCAAATTCACGGCAACATTGTTCAAATTTATTATTTTATTTATTATTGTTAGCTCTAATTGACAAAGCAACATGGAAAAAATTGTCTTTTTACTTCAAGATTTGTCTTGCCTATATCATCGCTGGCCAACGACAGAACTGTCAAACACCTATCATCTGCTACAGTTCAAGTCTAGTCATGTTCCAAGGTTTGATGGCAAAACGTTAGCAGCTTTAAAAGATAACTTGAAGCCATCAAAATATAATTTTAAATACAACTCCTGGAAGAGATGGTTTCGTGCAAGTGCATCGTAATACAATCCCCTTTCAAAAGGGGCGACTTGCACTAACTTTTTAATCTGTTCTTCATAAACAAAGTTCCCGTTTGACCCAATTAATTCACCCTTTTCTTAGAACTTCAAATTTATGTCAACTTATTCTTGTGCACAGCATTTATAAGTGTTCTTTATGGGATGCAAACGACTTTAACAAAACCACCTACACTCGTGGAAATGAAGTGAATGATCCACTATTAACATTGCATTAATTTGTTATTGCTATCATTATTACTGTTGTCATTGCTTTTATTATTAACACTGTTAATATTGTTATTATTATTATTATTATTATTTTTATTTTTTATTATTATTATCATTATTATCACGATACTGTTATCTACTATTTTTTTATTTTTCAATGTCTTATTACCATCCTTAATTCATATCGTAAAATTTGAATTTAGTAACTACAGCCTTTGGCAGAAAATGGTAAAAAACTAAATGACCCTTTGAAACACCACGACATATTTTAGAATATATTTTAAGTTGAATAAAACAAAACCTGGTGTTCTGAGTTATTATTGAGTCAGTCTCACGCACATATGAGTTTAGCATAGAACTCGGGAGCACTTTCGTGGTCTCTTTCAGATAAGGGGATGTGTGACAATCGTCTAGAATATTATGTAAGAAGCTCGGAGAAAGGTGAATAAATAAACTTTTTTACACAGGTTTAACTTAGAAAAGTTAAAACCCAAACGGTATCAGAGGATCTCATTTTGAACGGCTCTGAATATTAAATTGTGTTACGTACGACGTTTTGTCAAACTCCCCGAGGTTTTCGGCACTTCTACTCTTAGACTTAGTTAGTTGGACACAAAAAATAACTGCCTAAAACATTGAACGAAAATAAAAAGAACACATCGAATACAAGAGAAGAAGTGTGTGGGCAAGATTGAAGTATATAAAGGAAAAAATCATTAAAGGAAGGCTTGGTTCTGTAAAAATGCCGCCAGAGATTTCTTTGAGGTTTTCAGATAACCTTGGTCTCTTGACATACTTAAACTTGATTTAATGAGTAATCATTTAAAGAGGCTGCGAAATTGAGTAACCAATAGCGTTTGCTGACGTTATATGCCTTGGCACTTCCAAGATTAAGCCACACAATTTTCTGACCCTGTACTTTCCATAATGACTTTGCTTTTGATTGATTTAGTTCTCAGGATGGTCCAACTGGTATAGGTTGGTTAATTTTTCACCTGGATTTTAGAATCCCTCCTTTTCTCTGCCCTTAACCTATATATTCAATATTTCGCTTTCACTTCATTTTAGGTAGCTCAAATGTCTGTGTGGAATCTGTCCATAGTGCTGGTAGAAGAAGTTTCCTTTGAAAATTTAGGTTAGACGACTTGAAGAATTTTCATACTTTGAATCCATTTCGATCAGGAAATGAAATTTTTCGAGGTCTCTAAAATTTTTGTTTTATTGAACCTGGAGTTTACTGGAATAAATGAGACATACACGGCCCAAGTATTTTGACTACAAAACTGATGGAATACCGGTCTTGAGTGAGTTTGATAAGCAACTTACCCCTCTACAACTATATTTCTTTCTTTCTTTTCAGAACACTGTACTATACGTACAGAATCGACGGTGGAAAAGCGAATGGAAAGCAGTTCTTGCACATGCGCAAAAACTTGCGAGTTTATTTTCGGTCGCTGAGTCGTCCGTAATCCGTCGGTGCCAAAGGTCCCTCCCCTTTGAAGTGTGACAGATTTCAGATAAATAAGATTTCAGCATTTAAAGTACCTGGGGTCCAGGAAGTTGTCTGTATCATTTTTCACAAGCTGTTGTAGCCTAGGCGCCGGTCAAGTTGTGGTCGATAATTGACGTCAAGTTATCAATTGAAAAACAACAGACGTAGCCGAGAAGTCAGGGCCATAAGGAATATACTGAGTTGGCTTTACAAGTTCCAAGTTTTATTTGTTGGATTTTGATATTTTCTCACTAACTGTTTATGATGAGTTGATGCATCTAGCACTGCTACCGTAATAAACTATTAAAAGAAAGATACCTAAAATGAACAACAACATGCACAAGCCAATGGTACAGTATATTTTCGATTTAGCATTTTCGCTCCAGACGTAAAAGAGTTATAACTTTCTCGATGCGTTCCAAAAGCCAATAAACAACTTTCTTTAAGTCAAAATTCCTTAAACAAGCATATATAATAAATAATTATTGAGTTTGACCAAGTTTGGCTTTAAATTATTTCTTAAGCTTCGGGCAAACTTTGTGTGTATGTCATCTTTCTACCTTGCTTAAACATCTGACCTTTGCGCATTGCTTCAATATTCATCTTGCAAATTTGAAATATGAGCAAAGAAAAACAGAGCTGCATGGTTTTTCAAAAGCTGGTTAACTTTAACCCTGGACTAACTAGGCTAAAACTCAAGCAGTAATTTCTTCTCTCTTGAATGGTTTGCGGTACTTTTGAAATACTGTTTAGATTTTTCACGGAAAAACTTGTCCATTCCAAAATTACAGCTCACATCCGTCTCTGTAAGTTAGAAATAAGAAGATGGGTTAAAAATTTACCGAGCCCTGGGTTTAGTGCTAACTGGAATTAAACAACTGGGCCCCGAGTCATAACAGAGATCAGTGCTTCAAACCATAAGTCAACATTGATTTTGTTTATTTACCGCTTTGTTCCATACAACTTTTTCCATACTATAGGTTATTTTTAAAAACGTGGAACTGGTGCAGAGATGAACCCACAAGGGGTTACAATTAACGAGTTCCTATGCCTTGTCTAAGCGTTCAATATAAAAAGAGTTGATGCAAAGTGTCAAATAGTAACAGTAATTAAACGATTTACCGGCAGAGTATATATGTATGCCGCAGTAAGTGGAGACAGAAATAGAGCATACTTCACAGGAAGATGGATCAAATGCGCACTAAAGGTCAATAAGAGATCACGATTTACCGAAAGTTGAAACGATGACAAGATGCATTCCTTGAAACCTTTTTTAAGAATATGTAAATGATGAACTCTGTTTTACAAATGGGATATCATTCCATACTTTTGCAGTTGAACTTATGTTCGATTTGCTATAATTTGTATTAGAGTTTTTTGTTAGCTTTGGAGAGAGTGTTATACCTTTTATTTACTATAGTTTGATATAATCATCGAATTCCTTTGGTAATAAACTGTTTACAGACTTTATACAAATTAGATTTGTTGAACTTGAGTGGTTTGGTAAATTATCAGAATTTGCAGCTTAGAATAAGAGAAAAAAGGTTTGACCGAAGTTCTATTTTCTGCGAATAGAATAGCCCTTATTGCACGGTTTTGAAGTATCTGAATAGGCTTTTTAGTAATTTTGTTTGATAATTCCATCCACAAGTCAATGTGCAACATGGAATATAAGGATGGATGAAACTATACTGAAGAGGAATAATTTAATGTTTGTTTGAAGACAATATAGATCCGTTTTTATATAAAGAATACCAATTGATTTAGCAATCTCAAGATATATCAATACAATATGCAAGCCCCTATATTCAAGGGTTGATCAATTTTTACTCCAAGAAATGTTGTGTGTTTTGCTCTTTTTAGGAAATTTTCCTTCGAAATTTTGTTTTCTCTAAATTAACACTTCTAAAAGTGGTTAGCAAGAAGCCATGCAGTCATCGAGAGAAGAGCCCCTATCTCAGTTCTGAAGTCGGTTCTTCAATGCATGTACTTACACAATTGTATGCAACAATTTCAGTCATGATATCAGCACTCATACAGTAACTAAACGAATGAATTTTATTATAAATTGAGCATTATTTTAGTTGAAATAGAAGTGGACCTAGAATACTATTCTAAGAACCTTGCAGGACACCCTAGACTACTGTGCGTGCAGTACTGGTAGGAGGTCTGAACTGAATACAAATCCATTTCTGTTTCATTTTGAAAGATAACTCTTAAACTAGATGAGTTCGTTTCCATTTAATGCTATAGTAAAAGAACTTTTCAAGAAGTGTTTCATAATCCATAGTGTCGAAAGCTTTAGACAAATCAAGATGATTTTTGCCACTGTTGATTGCTTGGTTTACTGTATATACTGATTTTAAGTCAACAATATACCACTGAGATGTGCCTCTTTTCTTACGAAATCCAAAGTGATGATTGCACAGCAACTTGTCCTCCTCAAGATAGAAAGCCCAGTGCATGATCATTAACTGCCGATGACTTCCTCAGTCATATTTTAAAAGACAAACAAAAAGGAGATCGATTGGCCGATAGCTGGAAACCACCGAGTTGCTGCCTCCTTCCAAAAGCGGGTCCACGTTTTGCGATTTTCGTTTTGTCTAGAAATCTGTCTTTAAAATAAAATGGAGGTATTCGAGAGATAAGTCAAGGGTTAATATATATTTTCTGCAAAATATGGGATATGTTTGATAATTCGAGATCTTTAAAACTGGTTGATTCAGAAACGCTGTCCAAAACTATAAAATCTGATAAAAATTGGGCAGGAAATGTTGTTTGACACGCTGAGCAACTGTTTAAATCCGAAGTTTTACTCCTTGGAACTTTTATAGCCAAAGAGGGACTGGTGCTCATGGGAAAACTTATTTAAAAAATACAGAGGCCGTCAACTTGTTATCTTCGTAACACTGCCAATTGTGTTCCAATAACGAGACATCAGGTATTCTAAATCTTTTTTGTGCAACATCGACATTTTCAACTTAAGTCGGGGGTGGAAGCGGAATATTGAATATAGAATATCGTTTCAAACTGAGGAATACTTGAATATTTTCCTGAAAAATATACTGAATACGGAATATTAAAAAGAAAATTTGAAACAATCAGGAACATTCAAAAGATATTAATAGGAAATGGGAATAGAACAGACGGGAATACGGAATTTTTAGAGTGAAAATAATTTCCTTCGATACTCACAAAACGGAAGTGAGAGAGGTAGGTAAAAACTTTGCCAAAAGTTGTTTGTGGAACTTGAACATAAAAATTTTAAATTGAAATGTATAATATCGTCACGAGTGTTATTATTGCAGCTTTTCTCAGTTTTTAATTGTTTAACCGGGAATCTTCTAAAAACAAAAAATTTAAGGGGCATTACCAACACTGATAAGAAACATATTCAAGTTTAAAGGTAGCCATTAGGCATCTAATTAACCCTATCTAGCCCGGGCTTTTGGGGGGATGTCACAGCCCGGGGGGGGGGGGGGGGATT
>JAOBRD020272138.1:0-23206 GCA_027575215.2 Hydrozoanthus sils | reverse complement strand
GATTTTTTTATACACACCGAGGGTGACGTCTGTTACATGCATCTCTAAACAGGAGATCCAACATCCATTTTATCTTGTGTCGTGTAGTCCTTTGCATTCAAAAGAATTTCTTTTCACGTTGTAATCTTTAAGTTGACGACGTGCAGGTGACAATCACGGTACATTGCAAGGTGGTGGATCTATTGTATTCACTGTTTTCTGCTGTCATCGTCGGTGTTACCCTCCTCGATCCTCGTATCTTATGCTCCCTACTAGGAGGACGGCAACGCCATCATGTTAACTCATTCATGCTTTAGATACCTGAGGTTCCTCGTAACTTGGAATGAGGACAAACTCGTTCCCAGGGCTTTTCTAGGTTGTGGATGGGGTAGGGAAAATCCCTGGGAACGAGAATGGAATGAGGAGTGGCACTAATATTACTACTGAGCATGCTCCCGCGGAAAATGTTGAAATTTCGAACTTCTAAGATTGCCGGAAGTGGTTTATTTCTGAACGGAAGACTTGTAGAAAGAAAATCACACAATAATTTGCCCGTAAATAAACGTATTGTGAAGATAAATAATTGACACACTGAACGTTATAAGCTTGTTGTAAAGCACTTTATGTGTACCAATATATCTGCGCTTCACAAATGTTTATAACGTTGTGCCGAATATTTATCTTTAAACTATGTTTATTTCTATTAGTCAAAACAAAGTTTTGTCTAACTTTGTTAGTTTTCTTCGGCAAAAGTATTGGAAAGTCTAGAGCCAACCCAGCCATTATAGAGCGTTTTCACTTGACGTCACAGCGGCCATGTTGGAGCCCTTGGACAAAAGATTGAAAAAATTATATCATGTTCAGTGTTTCGTTTCTTACATAAAAAACGTATTCAAATTGTCGCCTTTCTTTTTAAACAAGTGACTGTAAAAACTGTATTTCTACATAATAAAAGCTAGTTGTTCCACTAAAACGGGGGAGAGGTGGAGGGACGCGGCCCGACTTGCCCCTCCCGGATCCCCTAAACCCGCGTTTGGGCGCACGATAAGCGCCGGTCTGATAATGGCTGGGCCACTTACTCTCGAGAAAGAGTGGTTAAAACTGACTGCATACGCTTGATATCTTCAGGTTTAGCTTCGCAAATAAATTGCTTGAGAGCCTTGGTTTGAGTGTAAGTGAATCTTTATTGCAGTTATTAACTAAATTTGCAGAATGATGCCGTAACAAAAAAACCATATGGTTTATACGTTTACAATAACAAAGAGGAATTTTGAGTAAAAATAAATAGGTCCGGCTGACGTTTGTGGCACAACTCGCAAAAATCTAATTCTGGAATCTACCAGAATCTATTGATTTGATTGCATAAGCTGAGCTTGCGTTTTCCCTAGTTTAGTTGAGTGAACTTGTTATCTTCTTTGAAACTTTGGGCGGTACCCAACGATAATCTCTTCGTGTGATAATTTCCACATTTGAAAGTGACTTGTCATGTTAGCGGTATCGGCCTTGCCGAAACACCTGAAGCCTCGTTTGAGCACTAAAACCCGGTACTTGATAGGATAACAGACACTACAATGTGCTGGTGCACAGACTGCAGTGACTAAACATTTAGGAATACGCCTTGAATTGCAATTATTTATCGAGTTCCACGTCCAGGAACACTGTCCCGAAGGGTTTGCGCTCCTTCGTTCACGCGACGAATTCCACTTAGTTCGGCTTATGATTCGGGATGGAAAATTTGGCCGCGGAACCAGGAAAAACTTCAACATCAACGATTTTAATGTCTTTCTGGTTAACCGGCGATATCCCTTTGAGCATGGAGCACAGGAAGAGATCGTTACTGCTATCAAAAGCAACAAAGCTACTTTTAGTGTCTGGTGAAGAAGAAAAAAGTAAATATATTAATGTTAAAATAGCTGCATGAAAAGTGGTGTCTTATTTGAGACATGTGCACGGGGATGTACTTCGACGCGGGGTCAAAAGGACTATAGGGGTGCTTGTCGCGAGAAACGTTAACGTGAAAAAAAAATACCATTAAGAAATACTAAGGTGCAAAATTTTCGACCCTAAAATATACCTCATGGCATCGATTTTGAAAAAAGCAAGAGAAAACTGCAGCAAAAAACAAAAAAGTTTTGTTATTCCTTAAAATACCACTTTTCTAAATTAACTTGATTTTTTTTTCCTGAAATCCCCCAAAAATACCAAGTTGTCGATTTCGACACGTAATAAAATAATACGACAAGCACTCCTACCATACTAATAGAGGGAGTATTTAACCCCTCCACCCCACCGGAATTGAAACCATAAGTTAAAGTCGCTCATTGTTTTTACTGTAAATTTTTCAGAATGAACCGAAAAGACGGAATACAGCACCAGGCATTTTTGTCCAAAGTCAACTGGCATTCCGCAGTCCAGGGCAAGACAGGTGCCGTGATCCCAAAGGCAAAGGAAAAAAAGGGGAAAAAAAATAAGTTTCGTTTCCTAAGGTTTAGAAGACACTAATGCCCGCCTCATTTTGAGTGCATTCACCTGAAAAGTCTTTAAAGTTGTACAATATACCTAGCTAACATTATTGTAGCTGTTCCAGCCAGTAGAACGAAGAGCTCGCGAATTTATTCGAAAGGCATTGTCGTACAAAATATTTACTTATCTCAAGCTGTATTAATAAAGACATCATTCTTCACAACAACAACAACAATCGTTTATTTCACCTCAACTGTAGCTATATTAGATTAACAAATTTTTAATATTACAAATAAGGTGCTGGCTACCCGGAATAACCATTAGGGGCTATACTAGCCGGGGAGCCAGAACATATTTTGAATTGTACATGTTTATATCAGCGTAAAAAATGAAAAAAAAAAAAAATAGAAATAAGGAAAACAATAACTAGGTCAAAGAAAGAACAAAGCACATTTTTACTTAATTATAAAATAAATTAGAAATAATAGGGAAAATAATAATTTGGTGAATTGCTGAACTTTAATAGTATTTAACAAAGCTTTCTCTGAGTCTGGCTTTGAAGGCTTTTAATGATAGAGATTTTAGACTTGCATCTAGCGAATTCCATGTTTTTGCACCAGTAAATTTCATGCTGAAAATGCTATAGTTTGTCCTTGCTCAGTTTGGTAGCATGAAGGTGTGACTGGAAGATCCACTGAGGGGCTGAAAATAGCTGTCAAAGACCACTGGTAATTTTTTGTTGTAGACTTTGTACATGAATAAGCTTGTCTGGAACTTTATAAGATCAAAAATTTTAAGTGTGTCATTTCTTTTTTGAATAAGAGACTAGAATGTTCATAAAACTACTGAGTTGTTGCTACGTTCAAACTTTATGGACGATTGATCATGCCTAAAGGCTTTAGTGACCGCGACACCCGTTTGCCGTTTGACTCAGTCTGTTCTCTAGGCTAATTTATCTGAAAATACGAACACGGATTTTCAGCTGACAATATTTCGAGGGCTAAGACTCTGTTGAGTTGAAAGATAACGTAACTAAATCGTCAACCTTAAACTGGATTCATAGCTCGAAGCACAACACACGAGAATGACGCACGTCGGTACAATGAAAAGTTTATCACTAAAGGCGTTTGTTTTCTTAATGGAGATAAAATCTTAACTAGCTTGTTTGTTGTTTTTCTGTCATAGATATTTCAGTCTCATTATGTTCTTTCATATGTTGTTTAAGGTCATGATTCAGCTAACCGGAACAAGGGTAGGTTTTTGAAGGGTCCAGACTTTGCCATGTAGCTCTATGACGGCTTGTTTTAAAATTTATGCAGACGCCAGTCTCCGTTCGGCCAATTTAACGGCTATTACTATTACGCGCTCTTGTCGCTTTTCCATTTATAAACACTTTTAAAACACTTTGTAAAGCTGCAAGTTTGTGCAATCTATACAGCGGATTTGTTTTTCTAGTAGCCCACAAGGCATTTAAGCCATTGATCTGTAAAAAAGAAAAAGCTCATCTTGTTTGTTACCGCTGACTTACTGTAACTAAAATCACTGGCGCTTTATAAAACTGAAGCTGCATTTGTAGCTCACTGATAAAATAATAGTAACCTAATATGGTTAAAGCTCTTAAACGCAAATAAGTGTCACAACAATACTTTACGGTTGTAATTGTTTCTGCATAGCTCCACGAATTATGAATTAAGTTAGTATTGATAATGCTCGATTCAGATTCCCTCTACATGACCAAAATAGCTTTCTTTTTGGCTTGTACATTTATTTTCCAAAACACATTTATAGATCTGAATAATATAGCATAAAGGCTTCACATTATGGAACCCTATTTTGCTGTACGAGGAACTATAAGTTTCAATCGAAGCGCTACAAGCTTTTGCCGGTGGCGTAGTGGCCGAGCGGCTAACGTGTTCGACTCGTAATTCTAGGGTCGCGAGTTCGAGCCCAGGTCAGACCACTGTGGTACTTTACCCAACTTGTTCAATCCAGTCGATTGAGCTGTATAAATGAGAACGTACCAGCTCTGCTGGGGGCTAACCTGCGGTAGATTAGTGTCCTGTCCAGGGAGAGTCTAAGACTCTCTTCTGCTTAACACTACGGAAACCGGAGATACTTGGGCTTGGGGAAGGGCTTTTGCTTTTTTGACAAGCTGTTATAATCAACCCGCGGCTATCAAAAGCAGCCAAGTGATATTTAAACTTAACTGTTTCAGTTTGGAATTTGTTTTGTATGGAGCAGGACAGTCGTGTAGCCGTTAGTTTGAAGTAAATCTAGTGTAAGGTATGATGGTGTTAATTTATGAAAAAACGACCCATTGACAAGCACCACTTTACAGCTCTTTCCGGTCGAATTATTTTCAAAGCTAAGTCTACCCAGGAGTTTTGAAGAGCTGAATGGTTTTAGTCTGTTTGCGAAGCAAGTTTTAGAGTCATAAAAAATAAATATAGACACTTTATATCGTGTGCTAGAACAAACTGATCTGAATCTGAGAGCAAATATACTAAATGAGTCTAGAAAGAAGGACCAACGCAAATTTATTGGTGTATATCGACTAATTAAGGCTATTAACATGTACAAAACAACCGTTTAATAAATGAGTTTGTTTTGAAAGATTTTTTCATTTCAGTTGTTTTGCAATTTGCAGTTCTTTTAGGCATTTTAAGTTGAACTTCCTGTTATATATTTCAAATAAGGTGAGGAGAAAACTAGAAATTTACTAGTATCCCTGATCAGTGATTGGGATCTTTACCATTCCTATTCAGGTACATTTGAATTTGTACAGACAAACTGTTTATGTTGCTGAAATAGAAACACAAAACAGTTACTGCTCATCAGCAGTATACCCAAACTGTGTGCAATTCCACAATTGGTTTCGGCTCCATTTTAAATCCTGATATGACTGAATTGCGTCACTTATGAGTTTTTGCTTGACACGTTAAAAAATGGATTTTATGTGGAGTTTCTATACAGAGCTCATATTACATTTCTAAAAATGTAAGTCAAAAGATAATATACTTACCGAATTCATTAAAACACGCGAGATTGACCAGAGCTTCTAATTCCACGGCAAGAAAAGTGTGGTCGTTACGGCGTCACAGTAACTGAAAAGTGAGTCCAAAGGAAGCTATCAGTACCTTGTTTTATAGGCTGATTTGTTGAATAGAAACAGGTCGACACGTCTATAGGGATTCTTTGTGTATCGTTCCATGAAATCACAAAAGGCGCCTACACGTGTGTAGTCTCCTAAACTGCGTCACAGATAGGCGTGCCTTTTTTACTCGGCCTCGACAAAGAGTAGTGTTATAAATAACCCCACATAGTGTTTGTTATTCAGTATCATTTGCCTATTTTTAATCTTGTTCTTGAAATAATCGTCTACCGGAACATGAAAACATTCTATTCCATTTCGTTTCGTAAAATTGCAGAATTTATTTCAGGATTTTTTCTGCAAGTGCGGAAGCAATCAAACTATTCATAAATAACGTGGTCCCTACAACACCTAACCTGGCTACAGTTACTTTGAAATATAATCGAGGATCTAAAGTTTGGTAATGAATATTTTCTGCCAGCTATGAAGAAAAACTGGCTTTGATTTATTTTTCATAAAATAGTTTTATCTATGAGTTTGTATAAAGAGAATATCTTGAGTTGTAATTTACTAAACAAAATGGAAAAGATTAGGGATATTTGCCTTACTCACAAGAATTACAAGAACGTTGGACGATTATTTTGAACATCTTTCAGCAACTCCCATCGTGCACCACCCTTAGTAAGCGCTTATGATGTGCTTCTAAATTCTCCCTTCTAAAGCCCAATCCCCATACTCTTGACTTAAAACCTTTTGGGAGAATTGATCTTCTCATCCGTCGGTAGTTTACTATGATTCATCAATTCCTTTTTTTCTCTTTACCGAATTTAGTATTTTGTTTGAATTATGTCAGAGATAATGGAGATGTTGATGAACTGGGGTCGCGTGAAAGACTTAACAATATCTCAAACTGGTTAGAAAAAATGACTAGGAACTCGATAAATGGGCGTAGTAAACTTTCAACGTCCTTCGATCGAAATCATAGTCTACAAGTTCGTGATCGCCTTTAGGCGACATTAAACTTATGGGATATACTTGCCGGTTTATAAATAGGGTTTCTAATCTTCCAGGGTATTTGAGTAACCTTCTTGATTTTAATGGAAAGAAAATGCAGCGTGCTTGAGAATAACGAATGCGTCGATGAAGACGTGTTCTTACAAATTGGCCCCGTAGCTCAGTTGGTTAGAGCGACGTAGATCTGTTTCGTAAGTCGTGGGTTCGAATCCCACCGAGGTCAAAGATTTTTTCTCTTTCCTTCATGTGGGTTTACGGGGTTCTTTGTTAGTGCTGTAGATCAACAAAACTTAGTATATACACCGTTCCAGTGGTAAGGCCTCGCTTGAGTCTCCATGTTGTATTTATACATTTGCCACTGAAGGACAACACTCTAAAGAATTCTTACAAATTGTTGGTTTTTGAGCAGGTGTTTAGACACGCAAGCGGCCCTGTCGACTGCTAATGACGACTAAACGTCGCTTCTGTGGTTAATTATAGTTTATACTTAAGTATAGCTTGGCCTGGTTCACACTGACGGTCGCAACGAAGCAAGAAACGGAGGCAAGATCTGCGTGTGGCCAACCCAGCACGTTTGGAAGCGAAAGTTGAAAATTTGCTTCGAACTTCCCCGATTCAACATTGAGTCCCCACCAACCAAATTTTCATGTTTTACAAATATTTCTGAAAAATATTGAGGACCGAAGGAACTAATATTTTTTTGTTATTGTTCGCTGATAAAGAAAAGACTGGTATTTTTATTTCAGACAAGGGACAAAGGTAATTTGCAAGTTGGCTTTGATAAAGAGTGGGCAGTGTTATAAGTAACCCCATACAGTATCATCTGCCTGTTTTTAAAGTCTCTATCAAGCTTACTTTTTTAAGTTCCAGATGAAAAATAGAACCCTTTAATAATAGTTATTTTTGAAAATAAAACCTTTTCTCGCCGTTCCTGTTACTAAAATGGCATTTTTCAGACTTGAAGCGTGCAATGATGACGTAGCAGGAGGCATATGACGTAGCACGAGGCATGAAGCAGAGACAATTTTTTTTATCTCAAAAAATTCAATTCTGGCTACAATAGTCACATTCTTATAACTTTAATCAATGAACTATTCCCTTGAAATTGTTTGAAATCAAAATTTTAAGACATTGTTCAACAGAAATGAAATTTTTTAAACAAAAACCACATAACTCACTGCTGCTACGTCACAGGTTACCAGTCCCCGGCCTGCTCGGTCAAAATTTACACTCCAATCTTTTTTTGATTAAAAAGCATAGTTAGACGTGGAAATTTTCTTTGGTTATTCGATTTTTTAGTTCACAGACGACAACAGTTTTAATATGGAACGTAAAAAAATAAGCTTGATAGGGACTTTAATCTTGTTCTTGAAATAATCGTATACCACCTTTTGTTTTAAAATATGAAAAAACGTTCCAGTCCACAAAAAATACTTGTGCTAGTGCGGATCGAAGCAATCCGACAACTCCTAAATAACGCGGTCCCGACGACACTTTTCTTGAAAGATAACCGAGGATCTAAAGTTTGGTAAGGAATATTTTCTGCCAACTACGTTTCGGGAGGAAAGGTGGCTTGAAACTGTGTTGTCTATGTTCTTGAGTAAAGAGAATATCTTGGTTACAACAACATGAAAAAGATTATAGGGACATTTGGGCTACTTACGATCACAAGAATTACAAGAACGTATACGTAAGACGATTAATAGTAAATTCCAGACATCTTTGGGCAACTCCCATCATGAACCATCTTAAGTAAGCACTGATGATCTACTAAATTCTCCCAACTAGAGCCCATACTTTTCATTTAAAACCGTTTAGAGAATTTGTCTTTTCATCCGTCGGTAGTTTACTATGTTTTATTGCTTCCTATTTTTTCTTTACCGAATTTAGTGCTTTGTTTGAATTATGTAGAGATAATTGAGATATTGATGAACTGGCCTTGGGTGAGAGATCGACTAAACACAATAATAGTTTAGACAAAATGACTAGGAACTAAAGGCTAGGAATTAAAGGGCGCGTAGTAAATTTTTAACACGAATTCATAGTCTACAAGTTCGCCTTAGCTTAAGGCAACATTAAACTGATGGGATACATGTACTTGCCGGTTTAAATAAGGCTTTTCCCAGGGGATGTAAGTAACTTTCTTGATTTTAATGGAAAGAAGTTTCAGCGTGCTTGAGAGTAACGAAATACGTCGGTAAAAATTGCTGAGGCGTATTTGAGCAGGTGTTGGACATGCACGCAGGCGGCCCTACCGCCGACTAAAAGACTAAAAGTTGCTTTTGTGGTTAATTTAACTTAACATAAGTATAGCTTGCTTGGTTTACACATGACAGATGCAACGGAGAATGAAACGTAGGCGGGATCTGGGAGTGGCATGGCTGACCCAGAACGGAAGCGAAATTCAACACTGAGTCCCTATCAACTGATAAATTTCTTGTTTTACAAATATTTTTGAAAAATTTCGAGGACCGAGGGGACTAATATTGCTTTAGTTACTGTCTGATGTTAAAGAAAACACTGGCATTATCATCAGACAAGGGTAATTATGATTTGCAACTATTAAATTTGGCTTCGACAAAGAGTGGTGTTAAGATAGTTATCATCTGCCTATTTTTAGTCTTATCCCTGAAATAATTGTAGATTGGCTTTTGTTTCATCAATTCCTATTTTATCTTTACCGATTTCAGTATTTTGTTGAATTATGTAGAGATAATTGAGATGTTAATAAACTGGCCTTGAATGACTAAACACAATAATGAATGTTTAGACAAAATGACTATGAACTCGATAAAAGGGTGTAAAACATTTACAACGCCTTTATATTGAGTTCCTACTCTACCAGTTTAATGTTACCTTGAAGCAACATTAAATTCATAGGATGTACTTGCCAGTTTGAATAAGGTATTTTCCAGGGGATGCGAAAAATGTTTTTAATTTTAATGGAAGAAGTTGCAGCTTGTTCGAGAATAACGAAAGACGTGTTCTTCAAGTTGTTGATTTTTGAGCAGGTGTTTAGACACGCGAGCGGCCCTGTCGACTGCTAATGACGACTAAACGTCGCTTTTGCGATTTAAATTATACTTAAGTATAGTTTGGCTTGGTTTACTGCACTGATGGTTGCAACGAAGCTAGAAACGTAGGCGGGATCTGGCAACCTCGTACCCAGGCTCATTTCACTCCGTGAAAGGACCCTGGTTGCGGCTGACCACGTGCCACGCTGTCAATATTATTTCGCAGTGAGGGTGAGTAACGAGAGTAACTTTGTCATTGGGAGAAAAAATACTCTCTGGGGAAGGGTGCAGACAATTGCAGGCTTCCTACACTGTGCAAAATTCAAAATGTTTGATTTTTCTGTTGTAAGCCAACATGACGTTTTTAAAACCATTAACATGTACCCCGTATGTTAGGTTATAAAGTGTATCCAGATTAAGTCAGGCAAAATAAGTTCTTATCATAATATAATGTGGACATACTTACTATCGAGAAGTCTGATTTGTTTTCACATAAAAATATGTCCCTCTCCTAGTTACTTAAAGTCCCTATCAAGCTTATTTTTTTAAGTTCCAGATTAAAACTGTTGTCATCTGAGAACTCAAAAGTCGAATAACCAAAGAAAATTTCTTCGTCTAAATATGCTTTTTAATCAAAAAGAGATTGGAATGTAAATTTTGACCGAGCAGGCCAGGGACTGGTAACCTGTGACGTAGCAGCAGTGAGTTATATGGGTTTTGTTTAAAAATTTTCATTTCTGTTAAAAAATGTCATAAAATGTTTATTTCAAACAATTTCAAGGGGATAGTTCATTGATTAAAGTTATAAGAATGTGACTATTGTAGCAAGAATTGAATTTTTTGGTATAAAAGGGATTGTCTCTGCTTCATGCCTCGTGTTACATCATATGCCTCCTGCTACGTCATCATTGCACGCTTCAAGTCTAAAATATGTAACAGGAACAGCGAGCAAAGGTTTTATTTTCAAAAATTACTATTATTAAAGGGTTCTACTTTTCACTGGAACTCAAAAAAATAAGCTTGATAGGGACTTGAATGTTTCTTTGTAAAACCCATTTTTCCGAAAACTTGCGAAGGAGCAACTTGTAAGGGACTGGGCACAAGTTGTGACTTAAGAGAAAACAATGGCGTTAAGAAACGCGTTGGTTTTTATCTTTTTTTTCTTTTCCCTTTATACTAAGTTAAAGAGTGCGACAGTCGCTACGAAAGTGGAGAATGAACTGAGATTTATTTTTATGGGGGATTGGGGTGGTTTTTCCATTTATCCATACTACACACCGATGGAGGCTGCTGTTGCGAAGCAGATGGGAAAAATCGCCGATCAGTTTGGTTCGAACTTCACTGTAGCACTCGGTAAGTCTGCTTCACTCCCCCCTTTTTTTACAAATTAGAATAAGTAAGATGTTTTTGGTGTAAAACTATAGATCAAATTTCTGTGAATAATGAACTGAAGGCTTTTGTTGCTAGCCACTAACTGACTAAGACTCGCAAATCTGCCCAATGCTAGATTAGAGCCAGACCAGCCTGTAACCTTGTCAAGTCTGAAATATACATTACTGATAGGGAGAAATTTGCTGAAAACCTTGAATTGAAGGAAGAAATGAAACACAAAAGGAGAATACAGGTTTATGGTAAAATAATATCTTGGAAATTTTAATTTTACAAAAAGGAAAAACAACAAAAAAATTTGAAAATTATCAGGTTTTTATAATAAAATAAATCTTTATTGGCGTTGTCTTGGTATCCGTATTTTGTAATCATGACGTCATTATGACGTCATAGCAGTTAAAGAAAATTTGAACAAACTGCTGCTGTTACTTGGTAGTTTATTTAATATCAAAAAATAAGTTAGTTTGGCATACTTGTAAATGGTATTGACTAATGTCGATGTATGATGACACCATAATGATGTCATTACATAAGAATGTTATCATAAAGCAGATAGTGAGAATTTGTTTTGCTTCCAAATTTACAATCAATGTAGCTGTTACTTCTAAAATGGCTATAAGATAACTCAGACAACTCAAGAAACGGTGATTTGACAAAATACATATATTCATAATTTAGCTATTGTGCAACAACGTTGATGCCATCACTTGTTTATTGAACCTATTGTTATTAAAGGGAAAGAGATTATTCATGTTTAAAGTTAATTGTTTTGATCAGTTGATATAAATAAATAAACAGAAAAGGAATGGCAAATTTTGATCAAAATAAATCATTAAAATATGGTTACCATGGTAAGCATACCCACATAAAAGTTATACCAGTCTATTGTGTTACCAGATAAAATTTGAGCAAGACATCTTAAACTGCCTAGAATAGGCAGTCTGAATAGGCTTAAGTAGTCGAGGTATTCATCTGAGAATTCCAACAGATCCCTTCAAAGTAAAAGCTAAAAAAGAGAGTGTTGCTTATGGTACCAGCAAGAACCCTTTTATTTTCTAGTTTCTTTTTTGTCAGACAGTTTGGGTTGGTAGACAGCATTGTACACCAAGCATCTTAATCAGATTCTTTGTAGTGAGGAAAGAAAATTCCACCCAATTAAGCTCTACCTGTAAAGCATTGATTTTAGTCCCAACAGCTACAGCACTATAGCAGATTGGGGTGGAGAGGGAGCCAGGGGGGTGTCAGAAGATTTTGGAGGCAGTTAACCAAATTGGTCAAAAATGAAGTTTAAAAGTACTTGATGAATAGAATATAACTTGGTCCCAAGTCTGACAAAGTTCACAGTATTGCAGAAAAATTACTTTTTAGAGTCACCAAGAAAGTAGCAAAGAATGTAATGTTAGTTTGTATGTTTATACCTTTCTTGTTGATTCTCTCTAATTTTCCTTTGCCATCTTTTATGCTTTTCATGATCATTTGTTATTGAACTGAAAGGAATTAGCAATCGATCAGAACAAGTTTGAGATTCATTGGATAAAGAATTTAAGATTTCCTTAATACTGGAACCCCATGCAAAATGTTTGTGAGACTAATTAAGACAGTACTCACTACTGGGTTGCTCAGAATTGAATTATTTATGGAGTATTTTTTTCTTATTGTCCCTACATTTTTTAGGTGATAATTTTTATGAGTATGGTGTAAGCTCAGTTGATGACAAGAGGTTCAAAGAAACATTTGAAGATGTTTACACAGCAAAGTCCTTGATGAGTAGATGGTACGTTCTGGCCGGAAACCATGACCACTATGGCAACGCGTCTGCAGAAATAGAATACACACAGAGATCGTCACGATGGTACTTTCCACACTTCTACTACACACAGAAGTTTAAGAGTGTTGATGGTAAGAAAATTATTTTGTTTCTACCCAGCAGTTTCATTACTTGCTGTCTATGGCTCACTAGATAGTGAGTAGGTTATAATTAGCCAATCAGATTGCAGAATTCATGATGGTATTCTTTTTTCCTAGTTTCTAAGCTTAATTAAGTTATAAGTGACAGAAAAGAAAACTGAAATGACGAAAACAAAAAGAAAGACCTTTATGTTACACATACTGATATCAGTACCAGGAGAATAACTGGGGAGGCATTACAAGTAATATGGCACAAAGAGGCAAGGTGGACTGTCATTATCAACTTTATAATTATATCCAATGTTTTGAAAGCATCAAGAAAAAAAAATTAAAGGCTTCTATACTGGTTGAAGCACACTCCAGGAGTTTCAAAATCTTTTTAATAAGTAGAAACTTAAAGGTACCAGTACTTTTAATTTGATGAGTATATGAGTACTACCAATGCATGGAAAGTACTGGGCCCAAATCCTCAAAACCCAGATTAGCTTAACCCAGGGTTACCTCTTAACAAAACCTATTGGTTGTCATGGTAATTAACCCTGGGTTAGCACTAATCAGGTTTTGAGGAACCGGGCCTGGGTTTGCTCCCCTGAAAACAACTTTTAAAGCTTTTTTCATTAAAGATTTACATGTATGTTGAAGAAGTTTGTACCAGGTTTCAGTGCTGTTTTGAAAAATCACTCTTAAGGACTAACCAGTTACCACCAACAAAGAAAGAGGTAGACACCAGTATCTGTGTCACAGCTCTGTACCTTTTAAGTCCTTGTCATTTATCAGCCAGTATGCAATGTTCTTCCACTTGTGTACACCAAAGATACTTGTATACATGGGGATCTCCAATTGAGCGGCACATCTTAGTTCCTCATTGAACTGTTTGGAGCTGGAATAAGAATTCTATTAGACATAAAAAGTGAGACATTTGGTAATGAGCAAAATCAGAGCTGATCATTAACAAAGCAAACTACTGACAATCTTGTTCTGAAGCACTGACAGCCAGTAGAACTGACAGCCAGTAGAACTGACAGCCAGTAGAACTGACAGGAAAGAGTCAGCTAGTCAGAGTGCCAGCAACCATCCATTTTTTTAAAAATTTCGCCTGAAATCATGCAATAAAGTGATTATAATGACATATCACATAATTTGAAGAAACCCAGTTATATTTGCAAGGTTTCACTGATCACTAATCTTGTAGAAAAATAGGTTAAACACTCTGAGAGGCGTATGTGGATATAGCTGCTGAAATGTCAATTTTGTTGGTTTCTTTTTGGTAGGCTCTGATTTGTTGCAGTTAGTGATGATTGACACCGTTTTGCTCTGTGGAGACAGTGGAAGTGATGATCTCAACTCTCAGCCAAAAGGTGGTTGTCATAATATTATTAATTAACATAAAACCACCCCAGTGCTTAAAGTTAAAAAATGTTAGAAAGAGAGGTTTGTAGCACAACAGAAAAGACTTAACAGATCATCCAAAAAATATTTAATTGTTAAATTAAACCTTAACTTGTGTGGTGGTAGTAGTCAGTAAAACAAATAACTTTTGTTCAAATTCTCAAAGTCTAAAATATCTGAAATAAAGAAGAAAAAATCTTAAAACCAAATTGCTAATTTAAGTTCATACAAGAAGGTGTGTCTTAATCTTTTCTAAATGTGGAAGCAATAAAGAATGAAATAATAATTATGTTGTGTGTACTTGCAATCAGTAGGCAGTATGCTGTAAGTGTGGTGCCATTAGTACCACCTGAAATTAGTGAGCTCCTGGAGCAGCCAACAATATACCATCATTCATGGTTCTGGGAGAAGTCTGGATATATTGAAACCAAGTTTTGAGTACTTTAATTACAAATTTAAAATATTCAGATGTTAAACTTTCAAACATTTAATTTCTGACACAAATTGTTTTCGGCCATTTTGATCCATAAAATTAATTTCAGACCAATGACAACACTAGATACACTTTAAAAATTTATTATAAAGACTCAACTAGCTTACAAACAAAACCAATGCCTACAAAATACCTAACAAGTCAAGAGTAGAGAAACAGTTTGATTCAAAAGGTGCATGAGACAAACCCAGAGGAAGAACTTGTCGACTTCCAGGAATCTGTCATTGTATTGGAACATGATGAACCCAAGTTGAAAAATTACTTTACAGTCTAACAAAATGGGTTCCCAACCACAACACACTTCAAACTTTTGAGTTATTAATAAAGTCAGTATTTAAAATTTAAGCATATTTTAAAACTTTCAGAAATTTTTATGTTCAAAAATTAATTTTTTGGAAGATTAAATTTTTGGACCCTTTTTTAGTAGTCTGAATTTTTTGATTCATACTTAAAGTATAACGTAAATGCTCTTACTAATAAGCCCCCTCTCTAATTAGCCCCCAATTTAGAGCTTAATGTAAATTTAATTAAGCCCCCCTCTTAAACAAGCCTCCCCCCAATTCTAACATAAAGCTAGGTGAAGGAGTAAAACATAAGCCATATTGTGCCACAAATATATTTTTGTCAATGGTTTTATTTGTTTTAGTTTTTGAAAAGTGCTGGTTATAACGCCAGAGTGAACACAGAGTTACTAGTTGCTATTAAATCAGTTTAAAACCCTGACTTAATTTATGTGTTTCTGTCTGTCTTTGGCTAATGACAATTCTTAAGTTGAAACCCTCCATTCCCTCTCTAATAAGCCCTACACCTGGAAGGTCTAAACAATATAAATAAGCCTCCCTGGGGCATTTTAGAGTTTTTACAGTATATGGTTTATTTCTCCCTGATAGCTCCTGATCAAGACGCTGACAAGCAGTGGGCCTGGATCGAGAATACTCTCAGGTCATCAACAGCTCGTTATTTGGTCGTAGGAGGACACTACCCCGTGTGGTCCATCGCTGAACATGGCCCAACGTGGTGCTTGGTCAAACGACTAAAACCCTTGCTAGAAAAGTATCATGTCACAGCATATATCAGCGGTCATGACCATAACTTACAGGTAATCATGGTGTTAGTAACAATCCTGAGAAAATTTTTTGTTTTCAGAAAGTCAAAAATCACCTAGAGGTTCTTATATTCATTGCTATCAGAGTTTAGATGTTCGATGTCAGTATCTAGACCTCTTTCCCTTTATCTTTGTTATTGTTCTTAAAGGGCTACTGAAGCAAAAGTTTCAAACTAGTTTAAAATAGCTAAAATGAAAGCTTGACCCATATAATTTACGCTTGACACTTGTTGCCGGTTATCAAAATAAAATTTCGCAGAGAATATTTGAATACAAAATGCCTATTTTAGTGCTAAAGCTGCAAAAACTTTGTAAGCTCATTAGATATGTGTAATGTCACATGATTTGAAAGGCAGGAGATCAATCTCACTTTCCCGGTCAAGTTCAAACAATCATAGCAAAGTCTGTGTGGCTAGTGGTCCAGTGTTTGAGCAAGAAACTCTCTAGTTCACTTTAAACGGTAGTATAGAGCATGTTGTAGTCCTTTTAAACCATGTGATGTTATAAATCAATAAAATTAGATTATTGCTGCAGCAGTTGATACAACAGTTGATAATTTTTTATATTTGTACATAATTATATTACTATCAGTAGATATATGTTAAGTAATTATATTATTCATTTTCTTAGTTTTGTGGATCAGAAGAGCCACCTACAGGAAAGTCATTGAACTATTATTGTTATTATTAATAGCTACTGTAGCTAATGACAATAATAATGATCATAATAATAATACTTTAATGAGTTTCCTGGGGCCTACAAAGGGGTGCTCAGATGTCGCTTGTCCCACATTTTTTGGTCTTTGTCGCATATTTTTCTAGTGTAAAATGTTGCTGTTACATTTTTGTCTCAACAAAATGTCGCTGTCACTGCTAATTTCTTTACAGCTCCAGGTTATCAATGGTTGTCAAAAACAATCAAGTAAACATGACTAACAAATGTGGCTGTCTCATCAGCATGTTCTAAACATTTTAAGCTTGGACAAAAAATATTGTTAGAAATTGATTACATGTTTTCCTGGACGTTTTGATACATAGTTGATCTCTGATGTCCTTTGTCACTGTCGCAAATTGTTACCCTTTTCCTGATAATTTTGACATTTGTCTGTTGCCTCAATTTAAGACCATGTCACCTGTCGCCAAAACCCCTTCCTAGTTCCCTTTCCTGCAGGTGGCTCTTTTAAACCACAATACTAAGGTAAACATATGTAAACAGTTAACAGGAAAAGGGTGTGACTGCTTATCAGCCTGTCTGCTGACTCCTGATTGGTAGTTGCGGAGTTCAGTCAAATTAGCTACAAAAACTCAGAGTGGCTGTAATTCAGAAGTCATGGTAGTCTCTTGAAAGTACCAGCGAGACAAAAGGAGGCAAGAACTACAAGATATGGAATAGTTTATTTGTGACATTTGCAAAACTAGAAGTATAATAAACTTGAAACCCTATTTATCACTCCATAGTATGTACTGGCATGAAATATTGCTATTGTAAAATAGATTCAATGGATCAACTAACACTAAGCTTGGGCTGCCTGTGGATAGGCAGAATATTATATTGATTCTCATTGTGGCACTTAATCATTTTTTTTCTTTATTTGCAGCACCTCAAAGAAGACAATTCTTCTGTGGAATACTTTGTTAGTGGTTGTGGCGGAATACTGGAGAACAGCAAGAAACACGCCAAAGATGTGCCGGAAGGTAGCTCCAAGTTCTTCTGGGCGGACATATTTCACTTTGGAGGATTTTCTACAGCCCGTGTTACACAAAATAACATGACCGTTACCTTTATTGATGGATTCGGCAAAACGCTCTATGAAAGAGTGCTGTATCCTAGATCTCTTTTGCATTCGAGTTTAGTTTAGTTTTAAACAATAGTTCACTGAATTGAACCCTACAGGTCTACAGAAAATAGTTCAGAAGCCCATGTTATTTTCTGTAAATTGATTAACAAATTTGATCAGTATTGAGGTTTAAAGTGACTTACCATAGATGCTCGAATACTGCCCCATATCAAGGAGCTCCCTCGTCTGACAAGCTCCGCCCTCTCTAATACCCCCATCCCAGCATTGGTAAAATTTGGCGTTTAAATTTAGGATCTAAGAGTTTTTATACGAGTTGTTTTTTATGTCTTTGAATTTTCGCGAGTGTTTTATATGAATTAAGTTGTACGATTTACTTTTTATTTCTTTTTCAAAAAAAAAATGTGGTAGTATCACCGTACACCCAGGCGAATTGAAACTTTTGTCGATAGGCACACAGGTAGCTGGGCGTTTAACTAATAGGACCTCCGAATTTTTGTATGAGTTTTGTTTATGTCTGAAATTTCGCGAGTGTTTTATATGAATTAAATTGTACGATTTACTTTTTATTCAGCCTCGAAATGAACAGCAAGAACTGAACATTCAGGCTAATTATAATGCTCGATTGGCACTCAGAATAAATGGAAAGCGGGAAGGTAAACTTGAGTTTAATTATTTTTAGAAATTGATTACACGTTTTTGGTCTTTATTAAATTTCTTATGGTCGAAGTAAAAGTCTGACTGCATTGTGAAATAATTCTGAATACACGCTTTACAACTTTATAAGAACAACGAGGCTCAAATTGGCCAAAATTTAAGAACAGTTTAAGAATAAATTAAGAACAAGCCGAGGCTCGGGCTCGATAGCTGATTCTTGTTAAAACTTTACTGAACTTCGATCTTACAGAAACGATTCCTAGTTTTTCTCTTTTATTGCTTCAAATTATACGCTGTACATGTATACTTGCTCTGAAGTTAGTTCCTTACAATGTACGTGTATTGTAATACTTTGGGCTTAGTTTTTATCCGATTTAAGTAAAGGTCCGTGTAAGAACGAGAGTACCTCCCATTGTTTTGCGGCATTTGGCTTTCCCTACACCAGAATGTTTAAATTTTTATACTGAGAATATATCGACCAGTATACAACACGGTTTTAAATTAAAAAGCATTGAAATTCTATTTTAAAGCAATGTTTCATTTGTACTATAATATTTAAACCAATCATAGAACTCCAAAACAAAAGCGAGGAAAACCTTCAATGTTCCCCACATATAATTTTTCTTAAATTTAAAAACAGAAATGTTTCAATTAGAAAGGAACGAATGAGCGGACTGGAAAGAAATACATCAGCTTACTTAAATCAAGATATTGTCCATTTTTAAAATCTAGCCAATCAGATCAACAGTTTAATAATACTGCAATTAGCACCTTTCTGCATCATTGCCGTTGACCTCTATAGTTCTTACTCCGAACGTTACTTAAACCACACTGAAATAAGAACAATTTGAGGCTCAAACCGCCGAAAAATTAAGGACGAGCCTCGGCCTAACTTACTGGTTCTTAATATACAAAAAGCGTGTACCGAATGGCTGTAGGCGTGTTCAATGTATGTAATTAAACTGTTAACACGTTTTACGTGCGCAACTCTAGAAACACCGGTTACCCAATACAACTCGAAGACCATACCAGCAATTCGTCACACCCGCTTTATTGTGCAAAACTTGCAAATCAGTTGTTTGTACCGGTAGTGTTAATGTTGAAGTGCGGTTTGTGTGCATTCCCTTGACAACCTTTGCGGAAGCTCGCTTCAGCGCCTCGACGAACTTAACTCGATTTTATATTATAAACATTATAAAAAAATCTTTAATCGGCTTTTGATATGCTCGCCTGCAGCCGAGTGCAGGTCAGATGATATTTGCTGAGGGTTAACCTGGCTTTGGTTCAGTTGATCGACCCTAAATGACAATAAAAAGAAAAGAAACAGGGGTGCCCCGGGCGCCCTTAGAACATTCGCTTGAGTTAACGTAGGAGGGCGCGTATGACGTTTTTAAAATAGCATTCGAGTGACAACTGCTGAAACAAACTAAAACAAGTTAGAAGCGCAAAGCTTAGTCCTTCTTTAACGATCTAATTTCCTTGGATGTACATGTGAAATCGTAATGGTCAACTGTACTCCGCGTCCAAAGCTCTCGCCACGAGAAGAAATGACAAGAGATTCGGAAAATCGCGCTACTTTTGAAATAATATTGGAATCATCAATTCTACTTATGGTCATCATAGTTGCTTTATTTGGGAATTCTTTAACTGTTATGGCGGTTTGCAGAAATCGCAAGATGCGAACAGTGTCCAACTACTACATTGTCGCTTTGGCATTGTGCGATATCACGGCCGCTGTATTCTTGGCGGTGTTCGGTATGGCAGTCATTGTACAGGGCAGGTTGATGTTTGGTTCGAATGCTTGTCAAGCACTTGGGTTTCTTCAAATAGTGCTAGCCACATTTTCAATTTACGTCATGATGTTAATTGCTGTTAATCGTTACTTTACTGTTGTACGCAACACCGTCCACACAAAATATTTCACACCAAGAAACACATGGCTATCGATAGCTGCGGCGTTTATATTGTCGTCGAACTTTTCTCTGTCTTACAGTCTTGCAGGAAACAAGTACGACTTTCACACGGGAAAGTTGCTGTGTAGCTTCAACCCGAGCAGTCTTACTCCTTCTCACGCAGCTACTACCAGTTTAACAAATGTGATCATTTCATACGCAGTCATGTTGGTCGCCTATTTCCTTGTTGCGAGGGAAATTCAAAAACATAATAACAGACTTCATGCAGTCGGTGGGAACTCTAACAAAAGTATTTCAGTAGAAGAAATACGTATCACCAAAATGCTATTCGCAGTTGTACTGGCCTTCGTGCTTTGCTGGTTTGTTTTTCTTGTGGTAGAAATACTGGAGTTGGTTTTGGGTCAGTACGCATTGCCTCGAGTAGTTTATATATGTTACACCCTGATCATCGCGTCGAGCTCCGCCATTAACCTGATCGTGTATGCGACAATGAGTAAAAACTTCAGGATTGAATTTCGGTTCATTATGAAATCTTCAATATCACATTTGCGTTTCTGTAAAAGGTTTATTCCTGGACATAATGAAAACAAAGCGACCAGCACTGATAGTGTATCACTTTCGAGGTTGAATTTTGCTAAGGTGTGATTTTTTTACCACTATGAACAGCAGCGTTCCCCCCTCCCGGGGAAGAAGGTACTCCGGAAAAAAAATATGGCAATCGTCAGAATGGGGAGAAATGCCGGGGCATGCATGAGAACTTTCGACCCTAAAAATACCTCTTAGTATCGATTTTGAAAATGGCAGAAGAAAACTACTGGAAAAACATGCTCGTTAACTTACCGTTATTCCAAAATAACTTTGAATATTTTCTGAAACCCCTACGAAATGCCGATTTTGACTCCTAAAAGATATGACAAGCACCCCGGCCATATTACTGAAACCAATAGAGGGAGTATCCCCCCCCCCCCAATCCCATTTGTTCAAAGGCCAATTAGCTCTAACCAAGTTCTTGTTTCCAACCTTACAGGAACTGGTTTGCGCTGTAATTTTGGAACAGACGAGTTTTTTCCCGTATAAATATAGTATTTTATAAGAATTACAGCAAACTTTTCCCTAGGAATCAACTACGGTTTGAATGAATTTTGGTTTAACCCAGGGTTCAAGTTTACTGGCCTTAGAACAACTTAGCCCTGGAGTGCTCCACTGATGTGTGTCCATCATTAGTTTCCGTATGAAATGAGACAAAGGTCTTCTGAATTACCCTAAATGGGTACGTGTTAGCTGATACATATTTCTACAGCTGTATTCAAACACTTTCCGCCTCTCGGACTACTGGCCCATAGGCAGATGTCTCATTGAGTACTCTGTACTGAAGGCACCATTAACTGATGTTTGGCATCGATCAGGCCGAGATCTTCTGAGTAACGTTACCCGACTACAACATCCAAGGCAAAGTTGCAATTGGCAAGTCAAAGACTCGTATCCGCTTAACACTACGGAAACCGGAGATAAGCGACCTCTTGGTTTGAGCTTAGCTTAGTTTAGCTTTAAGCTAGCCTTTCTTTCTGTTATAGAAAAATACGAGCGCACGCACTGTTCAGTGATAGAAACACGCATGAACTTTTTAGTTCACAAAAGAAGTGCTTAGAATTGTTTCTCGTTTAAAAACTCGGCTATTCGCTGTCTGTTTATCGCTCAATAGTCAGTAGGTTAGCCTATCAGATTGCAGCGTTCGCAATAGTATGCTTAAAGCTGGTTTCTACTAATCGTATTTAGAGTGCGTCGGCACAGCCAATCAGAGCGTGCGTTATACCGTTACTGTATATTTGCAAATAACTGTAATAAAGTGTGCAAGGATAGAAACACAATTCGGAATGACAAGAAAATTCTAATTTCTAATATGTTTAATAATAGACGTGACTATTGAGATCTTATATTGTTTTTTTCCTTTTAAGAGTAACTTATACTAGTATCAGGGTTAGGATAATAGTCTCAAGGAAAATGAAGAAAGTTCTCTGTTTTCTGTAGTCCACTAAAAACAAATTATAAGATTCTTTCCTCGAGATAGGATGCTTAAGTAAAAGATCTTTACAAGGAAGAATACAAATTATTTTCTAATTTCTAGTGATTTTTTTCTTAACTGGCCGACTTTCACTTTATTTAGACTACTATCTGTCCAATTGCTTCATCTGCCACAATCCATCGCCTAAGTAGTGGATATTGTCTACTCCAATTCCTTTGTTTATACCAAGTCTACAAAAAATAAAAATAAATTTTGATTACTCTAAAGTAGTGAAAATGACTTGCCATTTGCTTATACCAACGAATTTGCAGGAAAGTGGTCCAACTGCAGTAATACTCATTGTAAGCCAGCTAGTAACTTAAATACTGCTCAAATAATGCAAGGGTGGACAAGCCGAAATAATGTGACACAAGGAAACATGAGGAGAGTTGAGTTGAAGCAATGAAAGTTAACGTAAGGTATAAAGGCAATGAAAATTGAGATGAGTAAAGCTGAAGTATGATAAAAGAGATGAGATAAGGTGAGGTGAAATGATATAAGGTATGGTAAGATAAGGTAAGTTAAGGTGAGGTGAGATAAGGTGAGGTGGGTGAAGCTGAAATATGATAAAGAGGTGAGATAAGGTGAGGTGAGGTGAGGCAAGATAAGGTAAGATAACTTAAAAGTGAGGTGAGATGAGATAAGGTGAGGTGAGGTGAGATAAGTTGAGGTAGGATAAGGTGAGGTGAGATTAAGGTGAGATGGGTAAAGCTGAAGTATGATAAAGAGGTGAGATAAGGTGAGGTGAGATAAGGTGAGGTGAGATTAAGGTGAGGTGAGATAAGGTGAGGTGGGTGAAGCTGAAGTATGATAAAGAGGTGAGGTGAGGTGAGGCAAGATAAGGTGAGATAACTTAAAAGTGAGGTGAGATGAGATAAGGTGAGGTGAGATAAGGTGAAGTGATATGAGATAAGGTGAGATGAGATAAGGTGAG
>JAOBRD020272038.1:2923-14509 GCA_027575215.2 Hydrozoanthus sils | reverse complement strand
ACATGGCTTCAGGGTGCTGGCAAATACCAGTTGTAAAGACAGATAGACCAAGATTTCCATTTGTTGGCCATTGGGGATAGCTGGTATCAAGCTGTAATCAGTGTCGGCTCTCTTAAAGTTTTCCTCCCCACAAGTGATGTAAGGTTGAGAACAGCTGTCTTAACCAATGGAGGTAGGGCGGATAGAAGAGTCTGCTAGTCCATGAAGCAGCCCCATAGTCATAGCTAAGAACAAAGACATCATATAGGCTTCCCATTGACTGCCAGAAACTCAATTGAGTCACTGTAAAGAACGCTTAGCCACTACCAAGAACAGATGATTTCCCTGAATTACTTGATGGTGCTGCCTGGTTCTCTTGCCTTTACATGGCTTCAGGGTGCTGGCAAATACCAGTTGTAAAGACAGATAGACCAAGATTTCCATTTGTTGGCCATTGGGGACAGTTCCAGTGTAATAAGGGGTCAGATACGCTCCAGTGCATCGTGATCTCTGCACTGTAAGGCCTAACTTGGGAAACTTGCAAAGTATACTTAGACCATGTTACTATCTGGTCAAGAAGTCTTGTAAATCATCTTGCTATCTTACAACTTTTTCTTGAAAGGCTTAAGGCAGCAAAGGTGAAACTGAAGCGGAAAAACTATTGTTTACTGAAACACAGAATTTGCTTCTTGAGAAAAGTTGGGTCTGCAAAAAGCATAGACTGACTGCTTCTGAAAGTTGGAATAGACTGATCAAGAGCAGAAAGCCTTTGATGACCTGAAAGAATGTTAAGTCTTTCAGGTTTTTCATTTCTGAAATGTGGACCAGAAGCGTACGAGTTCACTCTTGGTAAGGATGCTAGCACGGACAAAGGAACAGGAGCTGTTCTTTCACAACAACAAGCTGATTGCAGTGAACGGGTCATAGTCATGGAAGTTGTTCCTTACAGCTACCTTAAAAGAGTTGCTGTGCTGTAAGACTGGAATTGCTGGCACTTGTTGATTTACTGATCATTTCTGATACTAGGGACCTTAAGATACACGTATTTCGGTGTACCAGTAAAGGTAAGGTTTCCGTACGCGTACTTTTGTGAATGAATTCAAAAAATTAGGTTAATAAATTCAGAAGTGCGAGATCATTCACTATGATTGTAATAGAGAACACACCAAAGTAAACACATGATGAAATTATTGATGACTTAAAACATTTTAGATCGAAATTTCTAGTGTTTTACCAAAAACGAAAGACTAAAAAACAAACAACAGCAGTAACTTGTACTAGCTCAAAAATTTGATTCATGGTGTAAAGATTCATAGTTTCGCAATGATCCCTTGACCGGTTTATAGCAGGTGCAGTCAGGCATTTGCCATGAATCAGCGATGCAAAATCATGCATTTCTGAACGAGTTTTTGGCCACTTGACACTAACTTTACCTAAAAATTTTATCAAGAACTTGAAACAGAAATGCTATAAGATTCAAGCAAAGACAATGTACTTAGAAAATGCTCAATTTAACATTAAAAAAAACCGACCCCCACTTCCATGGTAACACGGCAATACTTCACGGGTAGAACGCTATCTACTGTGACAAAATGGGTAGAACTACCTGGTAGAGACGGTGACGTCATTACAAAATGAAAAAATAAATGGTGCTACCCGTTACCCAAACACCGAAATACGCGTATCTTAAGGTCCCTACTATCTACTAAGAAATCAGTTCAAAGAACAACTTTATCATCTTAAATGGCTACATTTCTTCCAAGAGCCGCAAGAGCAAGTAGCAAGGTGGCTTAAAAGACTTTAAGAACACAACTTTGAGAAACAACATCGAGCTGGCAGCACACACTTATGTTAGTGCAATAGCTAGACGGCCTTGGAGACATCACCACGGTGAGTCTTCTTCTGATGTAACAGTTACAGCAATATTTTCCAAAGAGAAAAACAGAAGAATCAAAAAATTGTGTTATGGTGGACACTGCTGAGGTTGCAAATACGCAATTGGCACATTCCGATACATTGCCTGTGTTATCGAGATAATGAAACTGAATAGCTCAAAGACTGATAAGAAAGACCTGCAGTGATTTCTGTACCTAGAGCATTGCGAACAAGATTTGAGCTTGTAAATATGAAGGACAGTGTGCTATATTTGTCGCCCATAAACAACTAAAACTGGGCACCACATTTTTTTCTACCCAAAACATTTATTACAATCGAGTGGATGATACACAGTGGAATTGAGGGTGAGCATCATGAAGTCTTAAGATGCTGTAGTAGTTCTTGGCTATGTTCTGGTGCCCTGGCCTAGTATCTGCTGTCAAAGATTGTGTGCTTTATGTCAGACATGTTCAGAATGCATGCCATCATGCTAAGCAGAAAGCCCAATTGCAGCCAATACAATCTACTTATCCATTGAAATGAGTGCACATAGATATCATTGGCTCGCTCCACCAACCACAAAGGGGAACTGTAACATTCTCACATTGCAGTGCTCACTTAGCATAGTATCTCCTTAAAGAATTAGAAAGCTACAACCTCTTCTCAAGTGGTCGTAGAAAGCTGGGTGTATTATTATGGGGTTCTGGACAGTGTTCACTCAGATCAGGGCCGCAGTTTCGAAGCCAAGGTGTTACAAAGAAATGTGTAAACTCCTAGAGATAAAGACAAGGACCATCATATACTTTCCTGCAGACGATGGGCAGGAATTGTACCCTGAAGAGTTTTCTCAAAGCAAAGGTGGTCAGTGATGTGACAGATGAGATGAAGACATTGGAGCAGCTCTGATGGCCGATCGTAGCAGTGTTCTTCAATCGAATGGCAACACGCCATTTTGCTTAATGTACGGAAGAGTAGCGAGATTACCACTTTACATCATGATTAGGGTACCCGATGAAGAGGAATATGGTCTGTATTGTGACTTGACTTCTAAGACAAACTTGACTGAGACATTCACTAGTTTCAAATACAGCACATGAAGGAGTTTCATGACCATGGGATCAGCGTTTGTTCATTCCAGCCCAGAGGTTAAGTTTTCTTTCATAGCCCAGCATCAAAACCGGGGAACAAGCAAAGTTTTTCGAAACTAGATGCATCCTTATCTAGTGCATCAGAATGTGACGGAAGTAACTTACAAGAAATGTAAGCTTGGAGGATCCAGAGTGCAAGTGAGATTGTACATTTCAACAATCAGAAACTGTCCAAGTACAAGGAAGCAGAAAGTAATCAAACAGCCACTTTTAAAGGATATGTAAAAAACTGTGAGTGAATACACGGTCAGTTCTCCCAGCAGGGATGGTGATGAAGAAAGTGAAGGCGTACCTAAGGACTTTGGAAAAAAGTCTCATCCAAAGCACCAAGCAGTGATGTCACTGAAGTAACTGATGAAAGTGAACCCGAACCTAAGCAATCTGAGAAGATGTTGCCTGGTAAGAATGACCGGGGAACGGAAACTGCAAGTATACAGTACCAGATGAACAAAATGAGAAGACTGTGGGGGAGATAGACTCTGTTGATAATGAACTATAATTCATTATTTTGGCAATGAAGTGGACCAAGAGGCGCAGTTAAAGTATGATTTTGAAATTGAGGACAGGGAAAAATTCATTAGGTCATGGTGGTCATGCAGACCCAAAATAATTATGGGGACTGGGTGTTATCAACTAGAACTAGGCAAACTGAAAAAATGCGTTTAACTTTGAACTATTTGACATTATGTGTTGACGTTGTTCCACTTGTTATTATACTGTTCATGTATTTTCAGTAGGTTGCTGCAATTCTGTATTATGCATTAGGACACTGAACTTTGTTCCGTCCCCATGAAACTTTTTATAGGAAGGGTTGGCGTAGCAGCCAGGGCCTTGGGATCTATTTGGCTGGTGGCCAGGGGTTGAGGTAGCGAGTTATCAGTCCGCCATTACTGATACAGTCACAATCTATTGTAGTTCAATGATTAAACTTTGAAAATATTGTTTCTATATCATCACTGAAGAAAGCAGGATCTAGAATTAAAGCTGTATAACAATTAATCTCATAAATAACAAAACTAAACTTACCACTATCAGTAGCCAAGCTTGCAGATTGATTACAGCTCATTGGAGTGCTTGTTGTAAAGCATCCTTCATATGAGCACTAAAAAAAGAATGACAATCTTAAAACACAATTTTCGACAACCTTGTGGTTGCCATAGTCAGTTTTTACCTGACAAACGCAACAGCAAGGTTTTTGAAAGCTCATATTTTAAAAAATTTAAATTAGAGAACATTTTCCAATAGTTGAATCAAGGAAGCAATGTTTCTACACTTTTCAGTTAACAAAAAGTTTGTACAGTTGTTTTAGACGACTTAAAGCGCATCCTCAGGATACAGATGAATACACACTTTTTTTTAAGAACCAGTAAATTTTCCTGAGGCTCACTGTTAACTTTTTGGCGGTTTGAGCCCCAAGTTGTTATTAAATTGTTCTTATTTCATATGTTTAAATTGCAGAAAAGCTAAGCCTACAAGGTACTGCAATACAAGCATTGGAAAATGAATTTTGATTAATTCATCCCCACAGATTTATCATGGATTTGCAGCCGAGTCATTTTCCCAAGATGATTTCGAGTGTAGTGATAATAATATGCAAAGCATTTTCCTTTCTCAAGTAAGTTTTAAAAAAAATAACAGCTATCCAGCCCGAGATTCATCTTTTTCTAAAATTGTATTTAAATTATGCCCAATCTGAGCCTCATTGTTCTTATAAAAGTTGTCTTTACAAAACAAGCGTTTACTTCTTAACGGGATGGATGATAAGGCCAAGATGAAATTGTGGTATTTTGAAAGGTGCAGCATTGACCCCTGGTTTTCTGTTCATTCAGCTGGCATCCCAGAAAACGCCAAACAAGAATTCTAATTTAAATCTGTCACTGAGTAAGTCACTCCATGCTTGGTCAACGTGGCGGGTAGTTTAAGGCTCAAACTTGCACTTACAATAAAAGTAGCCAATGACTAACAAAATATGAATGCTGGCTACTAGATGTTCAGCCAGCTGGCTACTACAAGATTGTGTGGAAACTTTGCAACTAAGAGTTTTTGCTCCTAATAAAATGATGAGTGAATGAACGAAGCCTATCTGCTTTCTCTGATATTCTATCTCGAAACAAATGCAATTATTCTTTCACAGCGACAGCTGCAGACGAGTATGAATAACCAGTTTGAAAATATGTATGGCTAATAAAACTCGTGCTCTGGTTACCAAAGATTTGTCTCTGGTAGATAGCTGGATACTTGATACTTCGAGTTCTGCAGTGGAACAACTAGATAGTGAGCAAAAAAACGTTGAAGGGAATCTTGGGTAACATACAGAGCGCCATGTTGCCAACTGTTGTTAATGGGCTTTTGTAACATGCTTAAGTGTGGCTCTCACAAATTATTTAGTCATGAAGCGTGGTACTTTAAACGCAATGGAGGGTTTGTTACTGAAGGTGACGTTCTTGGAAATGACCGAATTGAGCTCCACAATACTCTGATTCTTACCTTGGTTCTAGAGTTTGCTGGTGTCAAAAACAAATGCAATAAGTGGACAAAGTATTGACAGTATAAGGTGTACTAAATATAACTATTTGTTTAAAATAAAATTTTCACCCTTACCGTACAATAGTTGTCTTCGTCTGGTTCGATTTTAATCGTTATTGTGGCATTATCACTGCAACTGGTTCGATCCTTGTGGTTACTGCCACTTTGACAAGAAGTTGGATCTTTCATACTACTACCTAAAGAAGTTACAATGGAAAACGGGTAGGTTTAATAAGATCACCAGCCAAAATAAACGGAAAAAACCCGGAGTAAATTGAATGGCTAGTAAGAAATTAATTTATAAACATCCAGAAAAATTTTTATGGAAACTTTTTGTTCACCAATTGTTGTTAGTTTTCCTAGTTTCTTAAATGTGATTTTCTGTAACAGTTGTGGACAAAATTTGTTATCTTCTTGACTTTGACATTTCCAAATATCTGTTCGAACCAATGCCAATCAATAGCAACATAACCTGCGTTTGTTACAGGTGTTTTCTCTAAACATTTTCACTAACCAAAATCATAGCTCAAGGGAAAAAAACCATGACTTAGGCGTTTCTCCCAAATTCCATGTTTTTCCAGGCTTGGAAAATGTGCTTTTAAATTCAATGGCTTTTCATAACTGCATGAACTATGTCTTTGTAAATATTTAATCCTTTCCGTGCCAAAAAGTTATTGAGATCTTTTTTCTCTTTACATTCCACAAACAAAATTAGACATTTGCTACTGAGAAAATGAGAGTTGATCAAACAAAGCGATTTGCTGGAGACCAAATGCTAAAAAAAATAAAAAGTATGGTTTCCAGTTGGATGAACTTATTAGCACAACTGGAACTGAAAGGGTTAAAAAACTAAGGAATTTAGTTGGTTTAAGAGTAAAACGCATCCTTATCAACATTACAATTTTGTAGACTTTTTTACCATTGAAGCTGGGATTGTCAATCTCATCACTCTTGTCACTGCAACGTGTGTTCTCATTTGTAGCGGCAGGTTCAGGAAAACTAGATTGACTGTTGTCTTGAACACTGCACCTTGCAACACCATCGGTATCATGGTTCCCTCTCTCGTCACTAGCACCATCACCAGTGTTACTGCAAATCACATCTGTACCACTTGCTTCAGCAAAGTTTACATTTGGAGTACTGACTGGTTGCAAAACACTAGTTTCATTAAAATCTTGTATACTGCAGCTTCCACATTCATCTGAGCTGAGACTTTCTTCCTGGTTATCATTTGGCTCATTTATGTTCATATCACTATCATGGTTCTGGTTTCCTTTCTTAGCACTATCAGGCAGGGAATCAATACTGTCTTGACCACTGCATTTTTCTATTGACTCACTGCAACGTGCGTTATTATTTGCTTTCTCGGTAGTGGCAAGTTCAGTAACATTAGATTGACTGTTGTCTTGAACGTCGGTATTTTGGTTCTCTCCTTTGTCCTTAACACCATCACTTGTGTCATTGCAAATCACATCTGAACCAACGGCATCGGGAAAGTTTACATTTGGAGTCTTGACCGGCTTCAAAACACTAGTTTCAGTACCATCTTGTACAATACGGTTTGCCGACTCATCAGAGCCAAGAGTTTCTTCTTGATTGTTTACCAAGTCATTGTTTGGCTCATTTTCATACACCTCATGACCGTCGCTCTCATTTTCTTTCTCAGCACTTTCAGATAAGGAATCGTTAGTGTTACCCACAAGCCCATTATCTTGGTTTCTGCAACTAACATGACCATTGGTGTTAGCATTATTGGTGCTTCCAGTGCCTGTTGGCAAAGAGTCTTGTAACACTACATTTAATACCCTCCTGTCTCCAATCTTCTCCTTATCTAATGACCCATCTTCTGTTAAAGAAGGGCTTTCTACAACTGGTGTATCACAAATATACACATTTCTATCAAGATATTTTGGATTTTCTCTTTTTCTTCTTTCTCTATCTTCATTCTTCTTGAAAACTTTTGTTAAAACCCGGATAATCTTGTTGTTGCCACGGCCAACAGCAACCCCCAAAGGTGAAAGGCCTTGTTTGTTCTGTATGTTGGGGTCTGCACCAGCATCTAACGCTAACTGTAACTGTACAACTGTAGAATCACTTCGAGCTAAAATATGTAGTACTGTACATCCCTCTTTATCGATGGAATTAAGTATCTTTAAGGTCAGGCCTTGCATTTCCTTAGCTTTTGATATCATTTTCTCTAAGGCTTGATATAAGAACTCCTTTTTGGCATCCTTAAGAAGCTGCTTTGCGCAAAGATGGAGTGGTGTATCTTGGTCTGCATCTCCTATTAACAAGCAGTCTTTCATGGTATCAATTATCTTACCAACCGTGGTAGTGTAACGGCGACCAACAATGTAGTGAAGACATAAAACACTTCTATGAAGGGCTGTTTCTTCGAAGGACTTTGAACGAACAGTGGGGCTAAAGCCTAACAAAAGGAATTAAAAATTCATATTAGGAAGTACTTAGTATATATTCTGTTACCTCAGTGGACAGACCTTGCTAAATGAGGAATAGTGGTGAAACTTTTTGTCAAAATCTGTTATGATTTATGAGATATACTTAATAATTATTATCAACTGATGTCACTAGATGGACATACAAACTTTTAGTTTTTTGAAATCTGCTGCCAATCCATAACCTTTGGATGAATTTGAGCCAGACTTGTGCTGATGTATCTGGAGGTTTTCTTCAGAATGTAACAATTTCTCATCATCATGGCAACAAACTCAGTTCAAGGCCCCCAATTGTGAAAATTCCTCTGCTACTTGAAGAACTTTCACCAAGGTAATTAAGCCATACTTCATTTTTTTCTTCTACTGGGTAAAAAATAGAAATGTTGTAATATGTTGCACAACTTCTGGTTTGACAAAAAATTCAGAAATTATCATTTGGAGCCTGGAACCCAGTTGTTGCCAGACAAATATTAGTAATTTTTTTTGGCCCAATTTAGTTGTACAGATCCTGGATATATTATCTGACAAACTCACTATCCAGTGAATAGTTATCCACAGAATAAAAGGCTGTTTCATGAAGGTCAAATAGAAGGATAACTATCAACTGTTCAAGGTTACCTGGCTCGTAAAGCCCTTATGGTTATTCCTGGCTTGTAAAACCCTTATGGTTATTCCTGGCAATCACTTTCTACCCCCTAATTTAACTAACAAGTATTATTGTAAACTATCAAATATGAGGTAAACTAGATGTTACCACAGGTAAAGATAATGCTGTTGAGCTATTGTAGGATACCCAGTGCTGTTATTTAGAAATGTACTGTTAATGACCTTCACCCCTTTCAGTTCCAGCCAGTTATCATCTAACTTCTTACATAAAAAAGAACATTTGATACTGAGAAAATGATAGCTTATCAAACATAGAATTACTGAAAAGAAAAGCAACATTCTTCCAAGACCAACTGCTTGGCCGATGTGTGGGGTTGCTTGTTTCATTGGCTCATGGTAGCGGCAGTGCTTCCTTATTTGGATCTAGTTCTGGTATGGCCTCCTTATTTGGATCAATAAATGTTTTTATACTTTGTGTAATGCTGAGCAGCTGTCCTGCTGAATGACCGACAGACAAAATGCACGATCGGATTTGTCCACTCAAATCGAGAACTCGACTGCTAACAACATGATACATCGTTGAGAATATATGCTGGTTAGCTTTGCTCAACAGCAAAAAGGGCATTGTTGTTTTTTAATGATTGCCCCCTCTAAAAGGTTTCCCATCCCTAAGTAAATCTGATTACACAGATTATGAATTTACTAAGCAATGAGAAACCTTTTTGTGCAACCTGGGAGCAAGGTTGCCCTGCAACACTGCAACAACAATAATGGCCAACAAGTCCTCTTAGAGCAACAGGAAGACCAACTTTATGGCTGCTGAATAAGCAGCCATTTTAAACAATGGGGGGAAAATGGAAAATTATAAAAACAATATTCGACTGTTGTTACTAATAGAAAAAAGATGGAGGTATGGGAGGGTGTTGGGCAGAAAGTAAATGCACTTTGCCTTTGTATACAGTCAGTACAGTAAGTGAAAGACAAATGGAGGGGAATGGTCAGTTCTGCGAAGAAAAAGCATTGCAAGCTCACTAAAGAAAGAACTATGAAGGATAGTGAAAGGAAGGTAGCATCACCAAGGCCTCTGACCCAAAAAATCATTGACCTTTTTGGGGAAGACCCTGCTTTCTCCAGAATTTCTGGAGGATATGAATCTGGTGAAGTTGTAGTTGTCGGAATGTCTTGTTTATTTATTTACTGTTTCATGTTTCACAGCTAATAGATTCTCCAATCTTTACACAAATGATTAGTCTAGACTATTTTGTGTTTTTTTTAATTATACTATAATAATTACTGCTTTATTGAATGTTATATTTCATTTACATCGTATTTGTTACTTTTTTGATGACAACTTGTTTAAATTTGTGCTTCAAAGCCTTGATGGATAATTTTGCAAAAAAGAAAAACAATTAGTTCCTGTCTTGTTTAGACGTTAAATTTATTTAAAAAAGGTTTTTGGGGTTTACCTCACAAAAATTGGGTGAAAAAAGAAAACGAACCAAAAAAAGTTATTTGACAGTGTTAAACTAAACTCATAGCAGTTACTGAGAATCAAGAAACAAGTTATGGACTTTTGTAACCTTCAATGTGTCACACCTTGATTTGACAGCAGAAACAAGCGGTATGCGGTATAACATGACTTAAAATTTCATTACAAAAATCCCTGTGGATCTACAAAAATTAAGTAAAAGATCAATTTTTTCAGAGCCAATTTCCAATGGTAAAAGGGAATTACTCTTATCTATATTGATAATAATATAGTGTTGTAAGTATATAATTATGTAAAAATTAGATAGTTTCTTTCTTTTTGGATTAAAGTGCATCTGAAGTGAAAAATATTGTTGCTTCAGTGGATAGACTTTGCTAAATGAGCAATAATGGTGAAGAAACTTTGTTGAAATCTTTTATGTATCTTGAGATATTAACACTTAAAGTTTTCAGCTGATGTTGTCATGAGTGGTTCCAACAAATTTGCATTTTTTTATAAAATCTGCAGCCAACCCATAGCCTTTCAAAGTATTTGAGCCAAACTTGGACTGATCATTTATCTACCTCAAGATACATCAGCTAAACTTTTGCTTAAATACATCAAAAGGTTATGGACTGGCAGCAAATTTTTATAAAATGCAAATTTTTTCTGAACCACTCATTATGTTCAATCTTATCATGTTCCCAAAAAAAATGAGTCAAACTAGACGGACTTTTGGTTGAGACAGTTGGAAATTTCCATTTCTCAGTCGTGACCGCTAATTGGTGCTGAATGGTTTACAGATCATGTAACTTGCAAAATGTAGTCTCTATATTGCAACTAGTTGAGATGTCTGGCCAAAAACACGTATGTCTGAGCAAAATCGCATTTGATGGGACAAGCCCAGCCTTTATTTCAAGCCCTGCTACAGCCTTCTGAAATGCAAGTTAATCCAAATTACAAACCATACTGTGTCAATAATTGAGACCGAGGTTATTACCGAGCTGAGAAGGACAGAAAATAGTTTCAATAGTTGTAGTTACTGTATCTTAGAAAAACTCATTAGCTGCAATTAATTCTCACCAAAGATTTACAATAAAGCTTTGGACGAGTTTGTTAAAATTAATGCTTCTTGCAGGAAAGATCCCAGCACCAAAAATCGTAAAGCTATTAGAACTTGAAAATGAGCAGAGAGAGAAAAAGATTAACGAGAAATTCTATCCAAGCCATTTCAAATCTAAATCTGCATAGAAGTTCACTTTCCGTGTACTCAATTCAAACTAAATAGGGCTACTCTAATGCCAGTTTAGGTAAATGTTTGTTTAAAATACAACATGGTTTGCCACTTCTAGTGTTTTAAATTTTCCCTGGTGGGCCACTGAAAAATACTAAACCATTTTACAACTACCAGTGAAAGCTACAAACATTTTGAGCTCTGTGAATAATCTGTAAAATAATATTGCCTTTTATATTATTTCTTTGCAAATCTTGAAAAATAGCACAGATCTGACAGGAAAATAGTTCAAGG